>OZ024818.1:34687667-34906190 GCA_964017055.1 Chloromyia formosa
TTTGGAATAAAGCTGGATTTAGTGATTTGAATAATTTTACGGGCTCAGCAGCAAAGCATTCAAGTTCCGAAAAACATCTTCAGTCGTTAATTAAATTAGATAATTTTGGTTCTCAGCGTATAGAGTTTATGCTTAGTAACCAGGTGGCAATATCTGTTAGTTTGCATAATGAAAAAGTTGAGCGTAATCGTAATATTTTGAAACGTTTAATCGATACTGTAATTTTTTTGGCAAAACAGGAGCTTCCTTTTCGCGGAAATAATGAAGACTCTTCTTCAAATAATCGTGGTAATTTTATCGAAACCGTAAATTTCTTGAGTTTGTACGATCCGATAATTGAGTCCCACATAGATTCTATAAAAGCAAATGCAGCGTTTTCGGGTTTGTCTAATAGAATCCAAAACGATCTTGTTTCCGCTATAGCTAATGTGGTTCGAAATAAAATCAATTTGGAAATAAAGGAGGCTCCATTTGTAGCTGTAATGGTCGACGAAACGCCAGATGTTAGCGGTCGGGAACAATTAACGATGATTTTTAGATATACAATATCAAATGAGATTGAAGAAAGATTTATCGGATTTTTGGATGTAAGCGCTAATCGTACAGCTACAGCAATAAGCTCTCACATTTTAAAACAATTGCAAAATTTTAATATCGATAAGTAATTAATTGCACAATGTACGATGGCGCAGCAGTAATGAGTTCTCAAATTCGTGGAGTTCAGACTTTAATTCGGGAAAAACATAAATCGGCAATTTTCGTTCCATGTTACGCTCATTCACTAAATCTAGTATTGTCTAAAGCAGTTGAGTTTATTCCGGAAATTAAATTATTTTTCGCGCACATCAATAAAATCGCATCATTTTTTAATACATCCACTAAAAGGTCGGACCTTTTTGCAAATATAGTAAATCGTCGTTTACCATCGGTTTCCAAAACGCGTTGGCATTATCATTCGCGTATTATTAACGTTATATTTGAACATAAGCATGAAATTTGTACAGTTTTTGAGACAATTTCGAATGGTTCTCAACACTGGGATGGCGATTCCTTGACTTTTTCCGATATATACTTACAAAAATTCGCAGAGTCCGATTTTCAATTATATCTGTTAATTTTTTCTGAAATTTTTTCGAAAACTGATATATTATTTAATATTATTCAGAGCAAAGTGGTAAACATTTCATATGCAAGCCAAAAAATTATTGAATTTGAAAATTGGCTTGAAAATGACTTTTCTAAAAAGTTTGATAATTTCTATTCGACAGTTACAGCAGAATATCAGCCACCACGTAAGAAATGTAGAAATGCGATAGATCCTTTACAAAATTTAGGACGGATATTTCGGGAGATTATAGATGTTATTCTCGGGCAAATTCGAGATCGATTCCATTCGTTTAAAGATCTTTCATTTTTAGAGTTGCTTGAACCGAATTATTTTTCTAAATTCAAGTCAAATTTTCCCGATAAAAATTTTGACTCACTTATTGAATATCACGGTCAATTTTTCGACAGAATAAAGTTCAAAAATGAGCTAAAAGTTATTTATTCTTCAGATGAGTTTAAAAACGCGAATCCTAGTAAAATTCTCGATTATTTTCAAAAACGGCCTTATGTCGCAAACGGTTTTAAGCAAGTTCTTATTTTAGCAAAATTATTAACGTCAATTCCAGTCACAGTGGCAACTGCGGAAAGGTCATTTTCAACACTAAAGCGCGTTCACACATTTTTGAGAAATCGCCAATCCCAAGAACGACTTTCGGATCTTGCTTTAATTGCGGTTGAAAAGGATCTTCTTATACAAATGCGAAGAGAAAACGATTTTTTTGATAATGTGATTAAAGAGTTTTTACTTAAAGAACGGCGCATAGATTTGGAATACAAATAAATGGCAATGGCGAAAGAATATTTATTTATTTCAAATACCCCTGAATTTTTCTTAGTCTTAATTAACATAATATTTATTTATCATTTTTTTTATTAGTAATATCTTATTTATTTATTTTTTTTTGTATTCCGAATATATGTGCCAATATTTTATTTATATCTTTCCTGATTTCTTCTTTAAGGCTTAAAGACGCTTGGTATAAATGTTTTTGTGACTGTCCATATTCTATTATACAGTCCATTTTTGTTTATGCTAAATTGGCTTTAGGGCGCCCAACTGCTTGACTATGAAAAATTTCCACTGCACCTCACTGCTATACAGGGTAGTAGAATGTTTTCCTAAGCAGCAATTTACCAGCAATTTTAGATCATTCTACAATCTTCCGACAAGGATATATTTATAATATATTTTTAGTGACATGTGTTTTGGAGGTAGGTGTTCCTTTTGTCGGATCGCGCCCATTTTTATCATGTATTTACAAATAATTGGTCAAATTTCATGTTTAAAAGTTCGTTTTGTCAAAAGTTATCGAGCAAAAACACAGTCATAAAGGACACGAAGAAGTTGTCCTTTCTTAAAAACCCTAGTGATTAGGAAGATCAAATTCAATTCCAAAAAAGTCAATGATGAAATAGGATCCCAGTAACGACCTAATTCCACAGGTTAAAGCAGGACAGGAACTGAAGGTGGAAGCTATTTTCCTCTTCGTTCACATCCCACAGTTCTTGCAAAAGTCATTTCAGGGAAGCGGAAATCTCCTGGCATGCTCCCCAATGAGACAAAGCCGAGTGATTACACCCACCACCAAGCCAATATGCCATTTATTTGGCTACAGTCGATTTTTAGATCGGGTGCGCCCTGTATGGGCCTGTTTCCAAGATGCAATAGGCAGATATATATTACCATATTACTGGAGCTCCTTATTCAAACAACCCAGTCTGGCAACCTCATCAGCCTGACAACCTCCCAAGCCACTGTGGCCAGGGACCCAACACAGGACAAGATTAAAGTAGTTCCCCAATTCAGAGGGATGATCGACAATTATCCGCTGTCTTAGACGTTATCGAGGTGATTCCAGCGATCTGATTGCAGCCTGGGAAAATTTCCTACTTGACCGGCCGAAGTATAGTGGTTCGCGTCTTTGACCAATAGTCGGTTTTAATTTGAGTAGATCCCTCAGTCCCCTGGCGTGGGCTTAAGTGGTTGCAACTCTCAGTATACCGCTCTACAACGATCGCTGCGCTCGTTCTATATCCCACAGCGCTAGACCCACTATTAGCCAAGGCACGATGTGTCGCCCGATGAAAAAGAAATATACCCAGCCTGGCTGTCCGTATAGATAATAATATCTCTAGCAGTTATTACAAGTCATCATTAGAAGATTAGAGCTTCTGATATCGCCGTCATCTCCGCGTGTAGACATGAACTCCTTGTCGAACAGATGTTTGGGAGTAGGACATAGACAGTTTATGCGGGACTATATAAACTATTGAAAATGGAGGAGTGGCCATACGCAGACGAGGTCCACAGTCTGGTTTCACGAAGGCGTATGGTAGTAAGCAGCAGTTTGTTAGCCCATGATATCTTGAGGGATCAGGTTGAGCAGCACGCCCAAGGCAGCAGACGGAGTTGACCTCAATGCTCCGGTTATGAGGACGCAGGTTAGTCTTTGGACTTTACTGAGCTAGTTGCAATAGGCTGCAATATGAAGAGCTTTCCATGAAAACAGAATACCACGAATAAGTATGGGGCCTACAACAGAAACGTAAAGCCAGTGCACAACATTTGGTGGCAGACTCCAGGTTCTGACTATGGCTCTCCTACAAGAGTACATAGCATAGTTCTTGGATGTTGGGTTTCCATCGTAACCTTTTGTCGAGAATGAAATTTTGAAATTTTGCTGTTTCCGAAAAAAACTGATCTAGTCGCTCCTAACTGTGGGGGTACGATCGAAGATACCTTGCATATCCTAGAAAAAAGAGTAAGTTCAGACTTACTTGGATTAACCCTTAAGCCACAGCAGGAATTGGCCCAATATGTAAGTAGAGAGAGGGCATTCCGAAGCACCTCACTGAGGAGGCTTGGGAGCTTGAAATAGCAATGGCAACATCATTCGCATAGGCTACCACCCTGCAGCCCAGTCTCTCCAGGTCAAGGAGCAGTGAGTTAACCATTAAATTCCAAAGAAAGGGGGTTAAAACTTTGCCTTACGGAGTGCTTTTCATTACTCGTCTCTGTTCCCATGATGAGCCTAGGTTAGTATGAACAACCCTCGATGTCAATAAAATGTTGACAAGTTCGCAGAGTGACTTGCTCACATGCAAGCCAGAAAGAGCGCTGATGATAGCTTTAGGTTTAGTAGTTAAAAGAACTTTTAAAGTCTAGGAACACGACCATGGTATATTCCTTGTAGCTAAGAGATTTCACGAAGTGGCTTACTAAAGAGTGCAAAACTGAATCCACCAACCTGCCTTTGCAATAGGCATGTTGGCATGTAGATAAGAGCCGCGATGGAACGATGGATGTCACCAGCAGATTAGATTACAGGTCTAAAGCTGTTAGAGTGTCGGCGCGATCTCTAACCTGCTTTCGGGATAAAAGTCACGTTCACTTCAATGTATAGACTAGTTCCAAACAGGCCCTGAAAATGGCTTCGATCCAGAGGAGTTTAATGTCAGATGTGTGTTTCAAATCGGCTGAATAATACCATTACGTACAGGCGACTTGAACGCATCAAAGTTCGCATAAAACTTTTTACTGGAATAGAGGCACAATCGCACTTCTGAAGTAGTGACAGTGGACGAAAAATTAGCTGAGCTGTCCGGGAAGTCGATTTCCAATAAAATGCGAATAGTCTCCGAGCTGGTGGCGGCCCATGAATAATCATGCTTCAATAAATAGCTTGGAGCAGCAGGATAAGAAGCGAGGATTTTACGCAGTCTAGTGGCTTCTCTCGCCTTTGTTACCATACACTGTCGATCTCAAACTCGAACTCGAACCTCGTACAAATGTCCTCTGAATAGCTCAAGACACACACACACACTTCACATAAACTTGAAGAAAACCGGTCCACTTGTACCATGTTCGAGTTCGAGATCGACAGTGTATGGTAACACTTAGGCCCAATCCGAGTCCAACTTAGTGGATTTCAAAACGTCAACAAGGCATAGAAATGCTAGAGATGTTGACACGCTCATGCCCCTGGAGGGGTCAAGGCAATTGACAAGTTTAGAAATTTGCGCGTTACTTTACCCGTAATTCTATGGAACGGGCATGATTTAGAAGCTGCTCTGATAGGTGCACTCGTCTGAGTTTGTTGACATGATATGTCAGGTCATCCAGCTCTTGCGTGCTTGACGGCTGGTGAGGCAGAGGGGTAGTACTTCCAGCAGAACCTCAGTGTACCTGTCCTAGTTTGTCCTTTTCCGATTAAGAGCGATAGGCTTGGGCTCAGGAAGCTCGTCAAAGCAGAAGTGGAGGTAGCGATGATCAGAGGAGTGCTCCGTTGACACTATTAAATCTTTCACGAAGTGATGAATTGACTCCGAGAAATATCGCTTTTCTTTTTTAAGACTTCCTGCCTATTCTTGGTAACGAACGTAGGCTTGCATCCAAGAAGGTTTGTACCGTTGATAAAATTGAAGAGTAACTCTCCCCTATCAGTTGTATTTGAACTGTCCCAGGCTATCTCTCCTCTTAGGTTTTCCTGAGGGATTTTACCAATGTGGTCATAAAGTATACACGCCGAAATAATCCAATAGCGCCTGGTTCTAAGTTCTAAACTAATTACTATAGAGTGTTGCTATGTTTTGCTCAGATTGCATGAGGAATCGCGTGGTGAAGTTTGTGTCTGACTGTTTTTGGACATCCAGTAGTGTATTATGTACTGTTTAGAGTAGTGACATTTTTTTTTGCTCAGTTCGGCGCACAAGGTAAATCCGGCAGCGATGCCAGCAACGTTTGCTATACACTTCTATTCCTGCGCACATAACCTATTGAGTTAACACTTTAACTAACCTTAGAGTTAATCATATTTTAAGATCACATTTTCTGCCAAGTAGCCGCATAGTTCAGAGGCAATAAATCCAATCACACAAGTTTTCGACTCTCAGACAAATCATCAATTCATCAGTAAGGATAGTTTCGTTCTTGAGTATCGAGTAGCATCCGATTCAATTTCAAGTTTCAATTCCATTTATCTTTGCCAGCGAATACTTATCCATACTTTGGGAATTCAACCCATATGCATATGTACTCGTATATTCGAATAATGAAATAAGTAAAAAGAGTTTCCCAGTTGGAAATTCTTAAAGTATAAGATAATTTTAATCATGCTAAGATAAGTCAAAGGCGAAGCTTCAAATCTATACACTCAATTATCCTCCAGCCCGTACCGTGCTACGTGTGCAAAATACGGACCGTCCCACAAGCAAGGAATGGATTTTGAAAAGCTTTCGAAGGGGGGGTCCCACGATTCTCCGAAGAATTTTTGGAGCGACATACGAAAGGGACCAATGGTGAAGGAAGTATTGTACATCGATGAGTTGTACGAACTAACCGACTAACGTGACTGCGAAAATATTGCATTAAAAGGCTTCGATGGTGCGCGAAAAGGTGTGAGGATGGGCAGAAAACCGAAGAAACGGTGTGGAGACTCTGTCGGTGAGAACAGGCGATAGCTGCATGGATCACGAAACTGGACGCAGCAGTGCTAAGACCGAAGGGTATGAAGGCGAAGACTTGTAGAAGCCCACAGTCTTTTCAAGGATACATCAGTCGGCCATACACACCACCACAACACAAGTTCCCTAATCTGAAAACGGGCGTCACATTCGACGAAAGAGGCTTTTGAACCAACTCAGCTGCAAATGAATGCTGAGAGACGGTACAGACATAGAATGGAATGGTATAGACGGCAGAACTTCGCCAAGAAAAACAGCTGATTTTGCAATGGTGTCGTCATATTTTGAGTGTTCTAATTCATTGCATACTCTTAGACGTGGTAATGTAACTGTCAGCGTATCGCTTCGATAGACTAGTGTCCCGGTTAGTAATTTGCCAGTTTAACCGGACATTGAGAAACCGGTCGTTACGGAATCATTTTCTAAATTTGGGAAAAAGGAAGGTTAATTTCCTTTACAAGCATGGGCGGGAGTTCACAAAGCCATTGCTATTTGTCGTGTTGCCGTCACGGCAGTTAGTATTATATCCTTAAAAACAGAGGGCTTATTGCAATGACGTTTCCTTTTATTTCTAAATGGGATGTACGGTCGCTGAAGCTCCCTAAACCACATACATTCATGTATTTTCCCTTGTACGTGTATATAAATATCTGTTCGAAAGAAACAACAACTACGTTATGCAGTCAAGTTGCAATATCTCTTCAACAATAATTTGTTTTCGCCGGGATACAATGATATGGGAATGTTGAAAACGTGGTGGCTAGGCAACCGACTTTTACATTTCTCATGAATTTGTAAATTCTATCCGTTGCCGAGAAACCGAAATTTCATGTTTTTTTTTGCGTTGGACTGCATGCAAATGATGTGGTAGATCCAAGGGCTCATTGAAACGCATTATCTTTGGATTTTTTTTTTAAATGTAGACAGAACATAAGTCATTATGGCTGCCACGGTTAGATAAATTTTTATAACACTGACCTTAATAGGGTATATAAGTTTACACCTATCACAGACAAATTGTCATTGATCTTACACCTACCTCACATCAGCAAATTTCTGCACAAAATTTTGAACAAAAGCGTAAAGCTCCGGTGGTTGTGCGAAAATATTAACCGCAAATGCCTCTCACCTCCGTTTCGTGTTCGAATCCCGTCCACAACTAACTTACAGTAGGTATTAAGGCCCGTTTTCTCAATGTCTGATTAAACTCTTTGTTAACTAACAGGGACACAAATTAAACGAAACAATAAACAGCCCGATAAGCATTTTCGTTTTCTCATACGTCTCATGCAAATTACCAAGCCATAAAGTGTAGAACTTTTCTCAGACCACAATTATGGCAAAATCAGCTGATTTTCTTGGCGGAATTCTACCGTCTACGAATCTATTTTGTATTAGTACGATCTCTGAGCATATTCATTTGCAGCTGAGTTTGTTGCAAATGCTCTTCTATCGAATGAATTTCCAGGAACTGTGTTCTTTATGGCCACTTTTATTGTTTTTATTTGAATTTGCAAAATTCAATAGTTCTAGCTGTCAAAATCTCTGCATCCGGTATCAGGTGTTGGGTTTTTGTTTAGGATAAATTTTCAGCCGGAAACCAGGAGTTGAGGTTTGTTTTGGATAAGAGATTAATCGATGGCTAGGGGACGGTTAGCGTTTATTCGATTAATAACGCTAAACAGATATTGAGAAAATGAAATTGTGGTAAATGGCAGTTTATTATTAAGATAAATTTTAATCTGACATTGAGCAACCGACCCTTAGAAATATTCAGATTTATTTAAATAATTATTTAAATAAAGCTCACGTAGTTGTGTTTACACGAGGTGTTTTTACGATTTGAAAGCATATGTGCGAGTATTCATCTTTTTTCATGTGTTTGTTGTTGGATTCATAGACTCATCAACGGCTTTGTCGTAAACCCGTTTGCTGTGTATATAGGACGGATATTGTAGATTTGACGCGCCTGAGGGGTTTACGCATTTCATGTATTAGAACCTTAAGGGCTTACCCGGGTCTTTTGAGTGAAAAAATACGACATTTTTGGGAATTTTTTTCTCTGCGTGGAACCTGTTGTGTTGAAGATATCGACGTAAGTTTTATAAAGATCCCAGTATAGTTATACTGGATGAAATCATTCGACAAAACACGTCCCACGCTTTCGGTAGGCATAAGACATATCCATGTACCGATGTATCTGGTGGCAGTGTAGATACTCGTCATAATTTTTAACACATCATCATCATCATCGTGGCGCGACAGCCCGACGTCGGGCCTTGGCCGCCTGGATCATTGTCCTCCAATTATCCCGGTCACGTGGCCGCGTCCTCCAATTTTGGGAGCCCAGCAGCTGCGCGGCGTCCACACCTACTGAGCTCTCCCAACGAGATCTCGGTCGTCCTCGCAGTCTCGCTCCGTCGACTCGTTCTGCATTCATTACTCTCTTAGGCATGCGATCATCGTCCATTCTTTGTACATGCCCTGCCCATTGAAGTCGTTGTAGTTTGACGATTTTCGAGACTTGCAGCTCATCGTACATTTCATACAACTCATGGTTGTACCGGATGCGCCATCCATCTCGATCGCAAACAGCCCCGAAAATTCGCCGTAGAACCTTACGTTCAAAAGTGTCTAGCATGTTTTCGGAGGCTTGAGTTAGGGTCCATGCTTCGCAGCCATAGCATAGCACTGGTCGTATAATGGTTTTGTACACGCGGAGCTTCGTGTTTCTGTGCACATGCTTCGATTTCATTATGGGGAGAACCGAGAAAAAAGTCTTATTACCTAACTGTATCCGTCGCTTGATTTCGTCAGTTTCGTTGGCGTCCCTTGACAGGTTGCAACCCAGGTAGATGAAGTTGTTCACGAACTCGATGTTGAGGTCCCCCACGTTGATGCTCGGTTGTGCAGGTGTCCTTGTCACCGATTGCATCATTATTTTAGTTTTACCCTCGTTAATACGTAATCCAACTTCCTTTGCAGCGGTATCGAGCGTATGCAGAAGTTCTTCTGCGTCAGCCAATCTTCGGGACATGATGTTGATGTCGTCGGCGTACGCTGCTAATTGTGTCGACTTGATGAGTAGCGTCTTGCTGTTGTCCATATTCATGGCCCGAATAACGTATTCCAGTGCTAGGTTGAAGAGCGTCGGTGCCAGTCCATCGCCCTGTTTCAAACCAGTGCGTGTTTCAAATAGATCAGTAAGTCTATTCTGGATCCTGACTTGTGAGACGGAGTTGGTCATCGTCATCTTTGTCAGTCGCACTAATTTTGCTGGTATACCAAATTGCAGCATGATGTTGTACAGTACTCCACGATCGATACTGTCGTATGCCTGCTTGAAGTCGACAAAGATTTGGTACACGTTTACGTTGTATTCCCAGCACCTCTGGAGTATCAGTTTGACTGAGAAGAGCTGATCGGTTGTGGAGCGACCAGGTCTGAAACCGCTTTGATATTCGCCAATGACTCGTTCTGCGTACGGTTTTATTCTATTTTCCAGAATTTTCGTCAAAATTTTATAGGACGTACAAACTAGTGATATGCCCCTGTAATTCTCACACCGCAGTTTATCTCCCTTTTTATGAATTGGACAGATGATGCTTCTGCGCCAATCGTCTGGGATCTCCTCGTTCTCCCATATTCGCAGGAGTAATTGATGTATGGCATCAACTAGACTCGTTCCACCGAATCTTAGCAGTTCAGCTGGAATCTCGTCAGCGCCCGGCGCTTTATTTCGTTTTAGTGACCGCAACGCGAGATCAACTTCCTCTACTATCGGGGGTTGAATGGGTGGACCTAGATCAACAATATCGTCGAGAGCTTCCTGTGTGGGGATGTTAGATGGTCGGTTTAGAAGCTCTTCAAAATAAGAGGCCCATCGTTTGTTAATACCATCGGTGTCGCTGATGATGTTTCCATCCTTGTCCTTACAAAGGCTAGTCCTGGGTTGGTGGCCGTTCTTAATTGTATTTACTAGTTTGTACGCTTGTCTGGTGTTCCTATTAGCTAAGTTTTCGTTTATGTTCAGCAACTGCTCGTCAAAGTATTTACGTTTCTTACGTCTAATTATTCTATTCGATATTCGCCGTAGCTCGTCATAGTTTTCTCTTCTGGCTCTGGTTCCTCGTTGAATCCATTGTCTGTAGGCCTCGTTGAGAAATATTCAGATTTATTTAAATAATGCACACGTAGTTGTGTTTGCACGAGGTGCTTTTAGGATTTGACTGCATATGTGCGAGTACGCATCTTTTTTCATGCGTTTATTGTTGGATTCATAGACTCATCAATGGCGGATAAGTACCCCTCGGGAACCGTCGTCAACTAGCAAATTACGCTTTGTCGTAAACCCGTTTGCTGTTTATATGGGACGGGTATCGTAGATTTGACGCGCCTGACGGGTTCACATTTCGTTTCGTGTATTAGAACCTTAAGACTACCCGTATATCAGATCGCGTTCGCATATTTTCTGTCAACGGGTCGGGTTTTTGGTTTATTCAGCAAAAGTACAACCTTAAACTAGGGAATATCAGAACTTTAACATATGAACAGTTTTTGGGGCCAAATTTTCATTAAAGGTGAATGAAAATGTTTTTGGACACGGTTTCGCGTAATTTGCACGACAAATTGCATTTCAGTGGCATTCTATTACAAGAAAAATTGAAATATCAATCAATCGAGATTGAAATCGAAAAATCTTTCAATATTTGACATATAGCTATTCACTTTTTACTAGGCACTCACAATTAACACGGATGGCTCCAAGATAGAAGCCGGAGTCGGAGCAGCAGTCTACTCGTCGGAAATTCCATGTAACCTTTCCTACAGACTGCCGAATGTGTACAGCATTTTCCAGGCGGAGGTGCTTGCGATCCAAAAGGCAGCTGAGTTGATGATTTCATCCCGGAAAAAGGGTGGAATCGTCATACACACGGACAGTCAAGCAGCACTAAAGGCGCTACAGTCCGCCACAATCAAGTCGAAGACAGTGCATGACTGCCTAATAGGTCTACAAGCTCTGGGATAAGCTAGGACTCTGGAACTCTGGTGGGTTCCGGGCCATAGCGGGGTTCTAGGTAACGAAATAACGGATGGACTAGCCAAACAGGGGGCTCTCCTCGAAAGAGGGGCAGCCCTAGAGCTGCCAACACCAATACAAACAGAGGCGCCGACTGTTGAAAAATATTGGGGGGGCACAACAACTTTTCATAATTTTTTTATTGACTGTCGGATTGCCTTGTTGTGTGAACTTTTTGTGATGGTATCCTCACAATAAACTGATCCATTCTTGAAATAACAATTAACGTATCTCTTGCACTTAAAACGTGGACTGATGATGGGTCCACGAAAAGAACGGTCCAATAACCATAGCTAAAAAAGTCGATGTTTTAAGGCAGGCAAATATTCGATGTCGATACGAATGTATAGTCTCATAGAGTCAATCAAAATGCTCTCACAATTGAAGGGAGCCAATTTGGAACCGACCATGCAAATCATCAGCGTCGTATGGAAATAAAATTTCTTGTTATACCCTTCACGGATGTGATAGGGTATTTTAACTTTGTCATGAAGTTTGCAACGCACAGAAGGAAGCATCTCCGACCATATAAACTATATATATTCTTGGTCAGTATGATGAGAAGAGTCGATTAAGCTTTGTCCGTCAGTCCGTCTGTCAGTCTGTTTCTATGCAAACTAGTCCCTCAGTTTTAAAGCCATCGAGCTGAAATTTTGTACAAAGCCTTCTTTTTATTGCACGCTGTATATATGTCGGAACCAACGGAATTGGACCACTACGTCATATAGCTGCCATGGGAACGACCGGTCCAAAAATTCGTCTTTGTGAGAAAAACTTTTTTATTTCTAAAGATATCATCTTCAAATTTTACATTAATCAACAATATCTTTAGTAAAATCACATTCCCGAATTCGGTTGAAATTGGACCACTACGTCATATAGCTGCCATAGGAACGACCGGTTCAAAAGCAACTTTTTATCAGAAAAACTTTTTTATTTCTGAAGATATCTTTGTGAAATTGCATATTATTCAATCATATTGACTGCTAAGCTACATTCCTAAATTTGGTTGAAATCGGCCCAATATTTCATATACCTCTTATAGGAACAGTGAAATCGGAACAAGTTTACTACTAATTTCAAAGTGGTAAATGTACCACAAAACACAACGAAGGTATGATATCCTTCACGCTTCGCTAGCCGAAGGCTAGCTTGTTTGTTTTTAATAATGAAGCATTAAGATCCAGGTCATTTCATCAAGCATTTGCTGACCAACTAACTATAAAGCTTTTTTGTTTATTAACCGAAAATAATTTTTTAAATTTTAATTAAACTCAAATTCAAATAATTTACCGTCCACGTCTTAAAATAATTTAGCACAAAAGATCAATTAAGTTTTGACAGCATCTTGAGGAATCATAACCAAATTTAACGTCGAGTTTTAATACCTCAAGTGACCATTATGATTCGGGCTAATTTCACACGGCTTCCCATGACCCGGGCCCGGGAGAACGACGGCTGTCAAGTCTTGTTAAAGCACAAGATTCAATGGTACGATCCTCATAGGCTATATATGAGTATGTATATGTATGTCCGTAGAAGCTCCTTCCTTCCTTCCCTATGTGTCATAGCTAAATAAGTGTTTGATTGTTTGAACGAAGAAGTCGGGTTAAGATCGCTTTTCTTGCGAAAATTTGGATTGAGGGGGCAGAAAGTGCCTTGCCCCCCCATAGTCGGCGCCTATGAATACAAACATGCAAGAAAATAATGGACGACAATATGCGTCAAAAGGCCATATCTAACTGGCTCAACACAAACGACTCCAGAGTAATGAAAATATTCTGGAATTCTTATGACAAAAGGAAAGCTGAAAGCGTCTTGGCACTGCCCAGAAGTCAGTGTGCACTATTAGTGGGCATACTAACGGGTCACTGCCTGATAGGGGAACATGCCCACAGACTAAAGCTAATAACCAGGGATGGCTGCAGGAATTGCCAAATACCAAACACGAAAGAAACTCAAAAGCACCTCCTATGTGATTGTCCTGCACTCGCTAGAAGGAGATTAAAGTGCCTAGGAGCTCACTTCTTCAACGATTCAGCTGGAGAAGCCTCTTGAGCTTCGCCAACGAGTCAGGTTCCTTCAAGCTCAACGACGATCTTCTGGTAGGGGCCAGCAACGACACGGGATGAGTACCTGTTATATGTGGTATCGCTATGGACCTCAGCGGTCTATGCGGAGTCGTCTAGGCTGCCACCCTACCTAACCTAACACAATTAACTACCCACGGAATTGTCCACTTTTCGTTGTTGTAGTCTCATGTGTTTATGAGCTATGTTCTAATTCCATTCTTTTTTTACGCCTTTGAGCACAACATTCAAAATACTCGGCTCTTATCCTATCAAGGGTTGCGTTTTGACAAACTCGATTGGATCAGACAATTTGTGTGTTGTATATGCGTAAGTGGAAGAGAGAGTGTCGCTTATCTGACAGGATATTTAGAGGGGAAATAGACTAGAAAAATGTCTGGCTTGTTTCCCCAGCGCATTATTTCTAAACAAATACATCTACCTCTCGGTCTCTTTCGCTCAAGTGCGATTACTAAGAGAGGGGAGTAATGAAAATTTCTTTTTTACCATTCTGGTTTCGGGATTCATATGTAAATGCTTCGGCATGAGTCGTGTGGGTGTAAATGCGTGAGTTGACTGCGTCTTTCTTC
The DNA here is from genome assembly GCA_964017055.1 of Chloromyia formosa. NCBI lineage: Eukaryota > Metazoa > Arthropoda > Insecta > Diptera > Stratiomyidae > Chloromyia > Chloromyia formosa. Next base: position 34,701,977 of record OZ024818.1, read on the forward strand.
GCTTAGGCGGCTATTACACTATAAAAGTTATTTTACAAACATCTTTGACAGACGATATTTTAAAAGAACTTTTATGAATGATATTAGCCGCCTAAAGGGGAAGGGGTGCAAGCTTGTAAAAAAAGTACTTGAAACAAGCAACGTTCATGTCGCAGATCTTTTATTAGGCGGCTATTACGCTAGAAAAGTTGTTTGAAAATGTCTTTTATAAAAGATATTTGTAAAATAACTTTTATAGTGTAATAGCCGCCTTACGGATATACAATTCTTTGCCATCTTCGTAGCTCACTGCCATTTATCACCAGTGGTAAGAAATCAGGCTTTCAGAACCGTGAACAGTAAGTTGTCTTAATAGTTGTACGAGGGCGGTTCAAATATGATCGAGACAAACGATCTGATACATTTATTTATTATCGAAAATTTACAGTTTTTTCACTAGTTACACATTTTTGCCACCTCTCCGGAAGTTTTTAGATGCCGGTATTGAAGAATTCCTTGGGCAACTTGGACAGCCATGTGCGCACGAACCCCTCTACCTCGTCGTCGGTGTTGAATCTTTGACCTCCGAGGGCTTCTTTCAGTGGTCCAAACATGTGGTAGTCGCAGGGTGATAAATCCGGACTGTTGGCGGGGTGTTCTAGTACTTCCCACTCCAATTCTGATATTGTATCGAGCGTGAGACGCGCGGTATGAGGGCGCGCGAAGTTCAACAGTTTGGGAACCCATCGCGCCGTTTTTTGCGATATTGAAGGTGTTCGTGGATGATAGACTCTACACTAGCAATATTAATGCCGACTTCAGCCGAAATGTTTCGAACATTCATCCTACGGTCCTCCAAAATGAGTTGTTCTACGCGGCGAATGTTGTCTGGTGTGATGCTGGTTCGCGGTCGACGATCGTACGGCTCATTCTCGACGGTTTCGCGGCCACCTCTGAACGCTTTGCCCCATTTAAACACAGCAGACCTACTCAGACACTCACTACCGAACTGGTTTCGCAAACGCCGAAGAATTTCCGTGTTTTTAACGCCTTCCCGCACCAAAAAAACGAATGACAATACGTCGCGCAACGGCGGTCGGCACTTGATGTTCACTCATGGTCGTAACACACGCGTAAAACGTGCGTTCGCGACGAAAACTGTGCCAGACTATTCGTAAAGGACCCAGCTATCACATACTCAAGCCGCGACCTTCAAAACATACAGGACAAACGCTGTAGATGGCGCGCTACAGCGTTTGTCTCGATCATATTTGAACCGCCCTCGTATGTTCAAACAAATAATTAGGTACGATATGTGTGAAAACACAAACAACTGAACAACAGTTAAAGATACATCATCACACATTTCTTATCAAATTACTTTTTTTTTTAACACATAACAATCAAAATAATTTACTGATACGATAACGGCCGAGAATTTGTTAAACTGACAGAGCTGCATCTTTACTGAACAAAGCAGCCGTTGATAGTAAACATGCGACGCAATCCAATATACGGGCAGCCTTACACGTGTTTAATCTATTCGAGCTGTTTTCCAATTAGAAGAGAACTGTCAATTACATGTCAGACAAGTTGAATTGCAGGAATTAAACTGTGTACATCTTCCCTTTTCTTACAATTACTCAGAAAGTATCTATTCAAACGATAGAAGTTATCTGATATGGTATAAGGAAGAAAACAAAACTCTTAGAATATTCAAAATACAATAATAGTACATAGATTTCAAGTCCATGAGTATACCCATGTCAACTCGAAAGGACTTGGATCGAATTCCATTCACTTGACTTCAATGACATTCATTCAAATAGTAGAATAAAACTTTCTCATCCAGAAAATCGACATCTTAAAGAAAGGCATGCTGGGTGCGGTCTGGATCGATGCACTCAATATGTGAATCTGACTAGGGACATTTTTCCAAGGTCTAATTTTTATTGTTTTAAGGAGGCTATATGCTTTTATTATTTGAAAAGTTGATTGAATTCGAGGAAGGAAAATGCTAAAGAAATGTTTTCGATGTCGTATTTAAACCACAAAGCTCATCAATGCTTTCTGTATGCCACTCTTCACTTTGTTGCAATGTGATGCCAATACCTTACCGAATCAACACATGAGTCGGTGATAAAAGATAATTTGATTCCGTAACTTCACGGCACGAAACAAAACTCCACAGCCAATTGCAACATTGTCGGCTTAAAGGCCGACGAAATTTCAGTTTTCTAATGAATGCCGGCTAGGACATTTTGCAAGGGGGCGGGGAAGTTTGTGGGCACCTAAAGACATCCAAATCCAAAAACAACTCAATGATGAACTACATGTCATATACGAGTATATTTTACTCTGACGTCACTATATGCGCATTCATGGAGAGTGTCCTCATAATCTCTCTTATAGAAAAGCAAGAAAATTATTTCCACCAAAATGGTGTTTTACACATACCATCATTATTAAAAAAATAAATAACTGGCGCAACACTCTAGTTTGAACCATGGCCTCGAGATGAGTTAGCATCATTTCATTTTCTAGATTGTGACAGTATTTCTTGTGCAGAGGTTGTGATCAGCAACACGCTCAACCGAATTATTGATCCCATAAATGGGTACTCATTTAACAGTTGAGAGGGCTCATTTATAGTTCACACGTAAGTTCCCTTTTTTATCGAAAACTACCACATTCAGTAGGAATCGAACCGGGGCCCAGTGCGTAGACGGCGAACGTGCTGACCGTTGGGCCATTCGGACTACTATTGACGATTAAGTACACTATCATATAATTTGATTGCTTATCCATACTATAAAATAAGTTGCTTCTTTGTACTGAAAACTACTTGTGGTATGTATATCTGTTTAATCTATCTTGAGTAAAAAGATAATTTTGTTCACAATTTGAGTCTATTTCTACTGGTCGAGTTTTTATTTAGTTTTTATTTAAATATATTCAAATGTGATACGAATTCTCCCAATCCAAGCAGTCAGTCCCATCACCTTCTTGTCTAAATCTCTTCTAGACATATTCATCAACGAAGGGCATTCAAATATTCTTCATGAAATTTATTCGCAACATTTATCAGTTGTCGCTAAATCGTCTGTAAAATATTGACCTGACGAATAGTACAGGGGACCCGGCATTATGATGTTGCCTAAATAACATCTGAAAATGATGGAGAGCCTCGTACTTTAGCATGTTTCACCTGCTCACCTGGAAATAAATCTTAGCCAAGGATCTAATGCCTGATGTAATGTTTATGCATTTCTCACGTTTCCCGTCTAACTTGAAATGGTATCGGAAAAGCTGGGAAAAAAATAAAATAAAAATGCTAAAAGCAAAATAAAAGATACACCAACGCTCAACAGGGATACTGGCGGCATCGTCCTTGCCATAATTTTTCTTTGGATTTTATACGGTTCCGTGCTTTCACGAGAGGACAGGAGACAGAAGTCAAGGAAAACATGGAAAATATGTTCCGTGGTGGCTACACTTTGAATTTTCCCAAAAGGTCGAAGATGAAAATTTGAGATTGTTGCTCGTTCCGCATGTTCTGGTATTAAGTCAAGTGATGAAGCGCGGGTAAGGATGGGTACGCTATCATGTCGGATTACAATAAATTGAGTGCTTTACAATGCTGGAATATGTGTTGAGGTAGGTGTAGGTGTGAATGTTCATATATGTGCGATAATAAAATGATTTCTATCGTAAATTTTGCCGTTCGCGTAATCATCACTGAATAATAATAATATAATAAAATGGATTTGTGTTTTATAAGGGAGAATTTTAAAAGGTGACATTTGGCCAATCAGAATGAAGTATAGACGTCATATAGTAAACTACGTAATTGCGCTCGGTGGCCGCGGCCGTTGGGTCACCGCTTTATGATACTAGTCTAGAGCTCGGAGTTCAAATCTCGGCACGATCAAAAACTGCCTGTTGGTATTAATATAACTCTCATAGTGCTCCGAGCTTATCAGTATGGATAGGAGGTGTATGCTAGCAACTGCACTCCCGAACTGCATTTCCGAAAAAGTAGAGATGCTATCGAAACGTCAAACAGCCCCGAAAATTCGCCGCAGAACCTTGTGTTCCAACGTGCCCAGTATTTTTTCGGAGGCCAGAGTTAGGGTCCATAGCAAAGCACTGGTCGTATGATGGTTTTGTACACGCGGAGCTTCGTGTTTCTGTGCGCATGCTAATTATGAGGAGAACCGGGAAAAAAGAATGCGTGATCGTAGCAAGTTGAAATTTTAAAAGTGAAAGCTATGGTAATTCCGTCAACTGTTTTATATTTGTACTAAATTTCGCAGAAATCGGTTTTGCTCCGCTCCCAAAGTATTTAATTAAGCCTGTATCTGTATCTCCTATCTGATCAAATTGAAACTTATTCATAGCTAAGATAATCAACTTTTTATTATTTTTACCAGCTTTTATAGAAATCGGTTCAACTGCTTTTAAGATATAAAATTACTTCTAATATCCGGCACACTACTCATCACATCTCCGACATACGTCATCAAATAAAAATTTACACATAAATCAGACAACCAACTACTTAATATGTGTATTAAATTTCATTAAAATTGGTTAACCCGTTCTCGAGATATTGATTTTTGTCCACTTTTCATAAATTTGCGACGTTGGGCTGTTGCGCCACGATGATAATGGTTACTTATTTGCCCTAACCCCTAGTGGGACAAAGTGCTTCAACTATTCCATGTGGCTTAGCTGACGTTTCGTTGGCAGAAACTAAATAAACTAATATGCTCATAGACTCATGCAAATGTATCCATATTATGAGCCTATAGACTTAAAAAAAAAAAAAACAACAAGTAAAAAAACCCTATCAACTGAAAAATAAACCGAAAAAAACTAAAGAAAAGAACACTAAAAACTCACAAAAAAAATAAGCTAAATAACTGAAAAAAAAACAAAATTTAAAAGCTTAAAAAAATTTAAACCTAAAATAAATAAAAAATCTCAAAATTCAACACCGTCTAACCATCTGTGTAAGACACTGGATCCCTTTCCTGGCTTTGAACCATATGTGAACCACTTTAGTGACTAGTTGGAGATTTACGTGTTCCATCTCTCAGTTACTGTATTAAGAGTCATGTCTAGTTAGTAACTGGTTTATTATTCTTTTTGGTACAGTTCAGTGTGTATGCAATTACAAGTACATAGTTAGTTCAATGACAGCTATTAAAGCTGTATTCTAATTCAAGTATTATTTAATTCATATAACATTTTATTTCATATAATACATCTCCCTTTTTTTTTATGTGTTCAAATTTATTTTATCTTGACTTTAAATTGACTTTAAACTTTTTCTAGACTACATAATAATTAATATTTTTATTTTAAATGATTGTACATTGTTCATAATAAATGCTATTTGGAACTATTGTTTGTTGTTATACATTGTGTATCTTAATTCAAATTATTTAACAGCATCCATCTAGGCATAGTGTCTTAAAATCTTTTCCGAATATAAAAAGAGTTTCTCCGTACAGTACTACCGTTTTCAAATTCTACTATATATGATCGTGGTGCGTTATGTTTTTGTTTAATTAGACCAGGCTTCCAATACCTATCCTCCTTTATCCATACCTTATCACCTTCTTCAAAATCTTTTCGTTCCTTAGTACTTTTATCATATCTTTGTTTATTTTGCCTATTATTTGCTTCAATAATTGGAAATATGTGTTGATAGTTATTTTGTATTCTATAATGTTCTATCTTTCCTGGTACCAGGGTCCTAGTTTGTCGACCCATTAACACTTGTACTGGTGATAGATTTGATCCTTTGATTGGAGTATTTCGATATTCCAATAAAGCCATCCATAAACTTCCTCCAGAATCTCTACTTTTCCGAACTAAGTGCTTTGCAATATTTACAAATTTTTCGGCTAGCCCGTTTGATTGAGCATACAGTGGGCTTCTGGTAGTAATCAAAATTCCCAACTCTTTAGCAAAATTCTTAAACTCAAATGAAGCAAATGGCATATTGTCTGCTACCAACTCTTTTGGTATTCCATGAATCGAAAAAATAACTTCTAGCTTATTAATAACTGCCTGTGTAGTTTTCTTCACTACCGGAATAATATCCAGATATTTAGACAGATAATCTGCTACAATCAAATAATTTTTTCCATCTACTTCCATTAAATCAATTCCTAATTTTTCAAAAGGTGTCTGCGGAATTTCATAATTAATTAAGGGTTCTTTTATATTCGAGTTGCGATATTTTTGGCAAATATTGCATTTTTGGATCATCTCTTCTATGTCATCATTAATTGTAGGCCAATAAACTAGTGTACGCGCCCTTTGCTTTGTTTTTTCAATACCTAAATGGGATCTATGTAATGTGCCTAAAATGAAAGATCTCAAACTCTTGGGAATCACTATTCTATCACTAAAAAATATTAGGTCATCACATAAATAAAGTTCATTTCTGAATTTCCAAAAATATTTTATAGTTTCTGAAACATATTTTTTCTCTTGTGGCCAACCATTTTTTATAGTTTGGGCTAAAGCTTTTAATATGGGGTCCTTTCCTGTTTCTTTCTGTAACTCTCTCTTCTTTTCCTCACTAACATTAATAGAATGTACTAGTTCATTAATCCCTTCAATTATATCTTCTTTCCTTTCTTTGTTATTCACATTTCGTGATAAGCAATCAGCCATGTATAAAAATTTTCCAGGTAGAAACTGAAATTTTAAATTGTATTTCTCTAACTTTAACTTCATGCGCTGTAGTCTAGCTGATGGAATCTTACCATACTCTTTTGCCATTATTCCTAACAAAGGTTTATGATCTGTTTGTATTTCTATACTCCTGCCATATATTAACGAATGCCACTTCTTGCATGCGTAGACGACCGCAAGTAATTCCTTTTCTATCTGCGAATAATTTTTCTCAGCGTCACTCAAACTACATGAAGCAAAACACACTGGCCTACTATTTTGTATTAAACAGCAACCCAAACTATTCTGTGAAGCATCTGTTTGAATTCTAATTTTCTCATTACCGTCAAATGGTTTTAATGCCGGTGCGTACTTAATTAGCTGCTTAATTTTGTTCAAACTATCCTCATGACATTGCAACCACTGAAATGAGATATTCTTTTTTAATAGTTCTCTAAGTGGGCTAGAGATTTCTGCTAATCCTGGCAAAAAGTCTCTAAGATAGTTTATAAACCCTAATAAAACCTGCAGTTCCCTCTTAGTTTTTGGAGCCGTTAAATTGTTTATTGTTTCTAATCTGTTTTCATCTGGCCTCACGCCATTTTTCGAAATTTTGTGCCCTAAAAATTTAATTTCTTCCTTTTTAAACTGAATTTTATCCTTGTTAAATTTAATATTTTTCTCTGTGGCTCTCTTCATTACCATTTCCAAAATCTTGTCATGCTCTTCTTCCGTTTCGGTTGCTATAGCTATATCATCTATGTAAATAATTAGGTTCGGTATACCTGCAAAATTTTCTTCATTGATTTTTTGAAAAACTTCAGGTGCAATTTTTAATCCAAACGGAAGTCGTTTGAATGCGTAGCAACCGAATGGGGTACTAAAAGTACACAATCTTTTGGATTCAGTATCTAGCTTCACCTGATAATATCCTTCTCTCATGTCGAATACTGAAAACACGTTTTTATTTGCAAATTTACTTTTAAGTTGCTCAAATGAAGGTATTTCGTAGAAATTTTCTTGCACAGCTAGGTTCAGATACTTTGGATCAAGACAAATTCTTACTTGTTTGTTAGGTTTTTCCACTATAACTACATTTGAAACCCATTCGCTAGAATTCTCTACTTTTTCTACAATATCAGTTTTAATCAGCCTTTCCAATTCTAATTTCAATGGCTCCCTAAGCGTTTGTGGTATTTTTCTCGGTGGTTTGGCTACAGGCAAACTGTCTTTCTTTAATTCTATATGAAAATTTTCTTTACAACAACCTAATCCCTCAAATACAGTTGGCCACTTTTCCGTTATATTTTCTAATATCTGCTTTTGCACAGAATTGACTCTACTGATAAGCCCTAATCTTATGCACGTATCTAACCCTAAAATGGGTACGCCCACACCTTTAGTAACCCAAAACCTCTCAACTGATATTTGATTTCTTACAATGCACCGCACTTTACACATTCCTACTGTATCAATCCTAGAACCGTTGTATGCTTCTAGTTTACTATCTTCATTTAAAATTTCTATTTCCTTGAGGTTATTGATAAAGGAAGATGGCATAATGTTTACTTGGGCCCCGGTGTCTAATTTAAATTTGATAATTCTTGATTCAATTTTTACGTTTTCATACCACGATTTTCTACTTTCAGCTTTGATTCTATCATTTTCGATTGCATCAATAACAAAATAGTCATTATTCTCACCATCCGAATTTTCCACAATTTCGTTCACTTTATTGCTCCTACACGCGATCGCGAAATGATTCAATTTGTTGCATTTTCGACACGTTTTTCCAAATGCTGGACACTGTCTTGCCGCATGACTGCGTCCGCACCTTTTGCAGTCCACTTTGCCTAGATGTTGTTGCTCTTTCTCTTGATTTTTTGAGTACCTAGAAAAATTTGAATTTGATTTGCCTATTTGGTTTTGGTTTTTCTGATTATTGTAACTACTTATCTTATTGTTATTTTGTATGTTGTCCACAGTATTTGTTATTGTCGACTTCCTCATTTCAATGACCTGCTTCGCCGTAACCTCTGCCACTCTCGCAATCTCAATCGCTTTGCTCAGATCCAGTTGCTCCATTTCCAACAATTTTTTCTGTAGCCCCTTGTCTTGGACTCCGATAACAATTCGATCTCTCAGCATTCGTTCCTTATCGTGAAAATTGCACTTTTGCGCTATTTGCTTGATGTCCATTAGGAAGATGTCAAATGGTTCTCCATGTTTTTGAACCCGCGAATGAAACAAAAAGCTTTCATACACTTCGTTTGCCCTACCTCGGCAAAAATTTTCAAACGATTCGGTAACTTTCTTATACTTTGTTCTATCACTTTCTGTAATATTAATCACAGTGTAGAATTTTTCTGTTGCATCTTTTCCGGCTGCATTTAGGAAAATTGCCACTTGCACATCTTCCGCTTTTTTCGCCAACTCAATTGCCGTGGCAAAAATTTGGAAATTTCTCCAAAAACTTCTCCAATTTTCCTCCAGATTCCCCGATTGGAGATTTAGTTCCTCGATTCTCTTCACAAATTCCATATTTTTATATATATACACAAATCTGATGTTTTTCGGAGGTCTTCCGCGCGGTCTTTTTACTTCTGTTTTTTTCTTCTCCTTCGCTATTCCCATGTGCACGTTTTTTATAATCTTTATTTTTCGTTGCAATCGCTGCACTGTATCATTATTTTTTAACTTTTTATTCACCGCTTACACTTTATGATTTATATTTATTTATAATGTTTCACTTTTACAATTTTTCTACAATATTCACTTATTTCTTTTTCGGAATTGGTTTCTCGACGGCTGCGCCATGTATTAAGAGTCATGTCTAGTTAGTAACTGGTTTATTATTCTTTTTGGTACAGTTCAGTGTGTATGCAATTACAAGTACATAGTTAGTTCAATGACAGCTATTAAAGCTGTATTCTAATTCAAGTATTATTTAATTCATATAACATTTTATTTCATATAATACAGTTACCTCTACCCCAGGTTATCGCTCTGAGTAAATGATTCGCGGAGGGTTATTTCAGAAAGTAGTCCGAAGGCCTGCTGGTTTCGATGCTCTCATTAAGTTACCTACTCTACCTCTCTCTCATCGACTCATCATCAAAATTGAACTTACCACGGATGAAATGTGCTATGCTCATTTTGAACCATTTAATCCTCGATTCGAATGAGCGAGTTTACCTACGAGCCCGCGAATTTACTAGCTGCTAGTACTCGCTCAATGTAATCATGTTTTCATAGCTAACTAGCAGGTAGCTCAGCTTGTGCGAAAAAAATGAAAGCCGGGTTACTTCATCCGTTACTCGCTGACAAAAATCTCAAAATGGCGACGGAAATAGTTCTAATGCAACAGCTGATGCAACCTTCTGCAGGTTTTCAGTCAGTTAGTGCGGGAGACACGGTATTAGCAAATGGAATAAAATGTTCCAACGAAATGAAAAGAATAAATTGACAGACAGTGTGTGTGTGTGAAAAAAGTGATGTAAAAACATGAAGAATGTGCATCGAGCTATTTAATGAGTTATGTGAGTGACTCTTGCCAGTTGGTTACTGAACGAGTTTACAAGCTGTGTGTAATCGCCGCATCAGCGCTAGTGACTCACTGGCTACTTTCCTCGCTGGTGTCTAGCCAGAAAATTCGCTCAATGCAATTTAAACTTTAGTAGCTAGAATACTGTGCGAGTACAAAGAGTCAGCTCATGTTGTTAAGTCGTTTGAAATGAGTCGTAAGAAGCAAATTACAACTAAAAGTATCTTAAGGGGGGAAACCACACTAGGAGGTTCCAATAAATAATTTTTTTATTGCATAAATTGTTAGCTTACCAATCCAAGAATACGCTGCCAAAATTTCAAAGGGAAATTCGCATTCGTTTATATTTTATGAGCATAGAACCGAGCGCTCATCGGGTATAGTCTACAGGCTCGAGCGCACTTTAGGGGGTAGGGCGAAACATTACCTCAGGTAGTCACTTTATCTATTTACGTAGTAGAAGGTACTGGAAGCGTCAACAAAAGGAATTATTTCAGTTATATTCTGTTTTTCAAACGCATTTTTCTCAAACTGACTTTTTTCACGTTTGCGGGACCTCTAACTCAAAAAATAATGAGCCGATCATTATAAAAATTGAAAGCATGATTCCTTATAAAATTACAAAAAATATGAACCAACATTTGAGATGATGTCATATTTCTAAGGGTGTTTTTTTTTGCATAATTAGTAAAAAAAAATTTCCAGCACCTACCAAATTTTTAATTTCCATTATTTTCACCTGCATTGAGGTTTATATTCTTAGAAAATAAGTTTATAATCTAAAATTGAAACCTTTTTGATTTCGGATAAAAATTGGAATCGCTACACGTTCCGCAATTAGAGAACTCTAGTTACGGCCTTTAGCGAACATCAGTGTGTAACTTTGTTATTTTTGGCTTAAATTATTCAAAAAAATTCTCATAAGTTGTTCGAGGTATGAGTAAAATGATGTGAAAATTCCCACCTAAAAAAAAAAAAAAATCTTAAAAAATCAGTGAAAAAGAGCCTCCTAATGTGGTTCTCCCCTTAAGCTTATGGTGGGAGGGTTTGAACCCCCAAAGCCCTCCCCGTGTGCTCCCTGCCCGGCTCTGAACAAAATACTTCACCCAATATTTGTTAAGCTTTCGCAACGAATTCTGTGCTATATATGGCATTATGAAATTAATTTCATATTTTCCGATCCGTACCTGCACACACTCTTACTACTCCAAACTTACGACACTTTTCTTTGCTCCGAGCCTCAATTTAACTTCAAACTAGTTTAAGCCTTTCAACAATTCAAATTAGTTTTAATTTGCTGTCGCCCCCGTACACCACATTTTCTTTTAACGCCTCCAAACAACTTTAATTGGAACTTCATTTGAAATTCAGGAAATGAAGGAAAAACTTGCTGGAGATTTACAAAGAAAAAGAAAACGCAGTGGAAACCCGACACTTTCATTTAAAGTCGAGCAGAAGAGAATAGACTTTTTCGTTTCACATGGTTCCAGATCCATTTTCATGCAAAACGACAGACCGCTTTTGATCCAGGTCTCGCATGGGATCTCCTCGTGGAAGTGAATTGGTTAAACGTCAACTTGTTTTGGTCTCTATCAAAATGTATACTGAGTCCACAATCCGCCTCCACGCTGCAAAGTATCAGTATGGTGGCCCTTTAAGTTCGCTCGTCGCAGATCCATGGCGTACGATTCACTCTGGCTTTGAGACCGGTTGAATCGAATACGGCCAATATTGTAAATAGCAAACATTGTATACTAAGTGTACGGTTAGTGTTATTTTCGCCTGGAAACTATGCACTTCACTTAATCCATTGAAGTTGATAGTTGGTGGAAGTTTTCTATTCGTTGCTACGGATTACGTTTGGCGTTCAGCTTTTTAAAAGTCCTGATGACGTGACGGTTATTCTGAATTAGAATCAAAGGGGTGTTGCTTTTGTAATAAAGAAACGACCAACGTCAGGTTCTTCGTAAAAGAAAGAAAAGAAAAACTTGAGCAGGAAATCCAGTTTTAAAATAAAGTTTCGTGCTGAGAGGCGAACTGATGGATGGAGCTTGCAAGGTAACGAGGATCCAATTCAAAAGAAGTTGAATTCCTGGATGGGTAACTTATTTAGTACCGTTATTCTGGCCGAAAGGAAATTGGGATGTCATCGTTCTATTGAAAGGGGGCATTAACACGGAACAGAGTCATATGAATAGGTCCAAATTGTTCTACTCCAACGAATTTGAATGACAGGAAATTTGGGCAATTTTTATTAATGAACTATTGTTTCAAATTTAGGATGATATTTCGAAAAATTCTGGAAGAGAAGTCCAAAAAATTTGGAATAATAACTCCATGTAAACAATCGCCGAAAATTCCATTTTTTAGGATGAAAAATAGCTCAAAGTCATGGTACTGCCTAAAGCGAAAATCCTGTCTGGGTTTTCCTAGAGTGAATATCCATGAGCTCGAACTACTTAAAGTGAAAATCCACTCTGAGATTTCCCGGAGTAAATTTAAGCTGCAAGTAGTACGATCCAATGGAAATTTACTGTGTAAAAGTATACATCCCAGAGTGGTTTTCCCCTCTAGGTAGTACGAGCCTACGAAAATCCACTGTGAGAAATTTCAGACAGGATTTCCCCTGTAGGTAGCGAACCTACGGAAATCCACTCTGAAAATTCTCAGGCAGGATTTACGCTTTAGGCAGCACTGAAATTTAGGCCGATTTTTGGGCGTTGGGAGCTACTGATCAAATGGTACAATTGCCCCAAATTTTATGAACTTTTCTCCCAAAATGCTGCAAATTAAATATTACATCTAAATTTTTGATAATGGTGATGATTCTCCGTGAGTCTGTTTACAGATGAAGTTGCGTGCAAACCGATTTACTAGTAAAGCGGCTATAAAAGGACTTCAAATGCTTTCAGCAGTAGTCTAATGCATTCACCTCTACATCCTCAGTCATATGATATTCATCTTGCCTGGATATCACTTCACTGCCAAAAATGTTCTTTATTCCTCACCAAAGGACTCAAAATGCCACCAATTAGTCTAGTGCATTCGTCTCAGCACCCTCAGACATATGACACCCATCTTGCCTAGGTATCACTTCATTGTCAAGGATGTGCTTGTTTCCTCATCATAGGACGCAAAATGGTGCTTTGAGTCCCAAGCCCCTTGACCCTAAACATTCAACTCCAAGCTACTGCGTCACATTGTGTTCCAGCCTTAAGATAGTTTTGAAAAACGGCATCAGCAAAACAAGACTGATAGGAAAACCGAGAGCTCGATGGGAAGGCCAAGGCTCTGTTGAAGCGGACACAGAATAATTACTGGCCTTTCAAAATTGGAGGACACGGTCATTTGACCGAAACGATTGGAGGAAAACTATTCAGACGGCCAGGGCCCGACGACGGACCGTTCATCGTCGCGCCACAATGACGATAAAGATAGTCATCGATAACGAATTATTCGTTGTCTACCATATAATCAGATTTGTAAAGTAATTGCTAAATTAAAATTCACTAAACATCGCTTATCAAAAAATGCCTGCAAAATGGTTAAACGGCAATTTCAAAATTCACTAAAATACCTCTACATGTGTGAAAATATTATCCCAGTGCCTATGATGCATCGTGTACGTGAACTTAATTTACCAAATGGAACACAAGAGTTTCTCCTTATTCCTAAGAACTACTTATGAAGCGTACGATCCTTGCATGCAAATCCGTTCGGGAGGCTTCCACTATCAGCATGGTGTGCTCCCACAATAAGACAATAATATCTTTAGCATTTGTTCAACAAACTTAAATTACAGTTTGCATAACATATTGAGTTACAACGTGGCGTAAAGTTAGTTCTTCGTCGGCTAAAGAAAAATACATACCTACATATAGAACTGACTGAAGGGAAGAAAGCCGAGGATGAAATGTTACCTCACCATTTTGGCTTTTGTAACAGCACCACGAGACAAACTGCAGAATTTCCGGATTAAGAACTTCATCCTGTATAATCATAAAATTGCTTCAAGGTTAGACGAAATGACTGCAATGTTTGTTCGCCTGATGAGACAAACATGATATGCAGATGACGCGTTGTAGAGTAGTGGGGACTCAATTTTGGAATTTTAGAATGGAGTTTTGAATTTTTTTACAGACAATAAAAAAAGTTGCGTTTTGGAAAACATTAGTCAATTTAAACTGGAAAAAATGTTTTTAAGTTTATAGGAGGAGTAGATGTGAGGGTGGCACCGTGGGCCTGTGAAGAGTGGAAAGTGGGGAAAGAGGAAAAGAAAAAAAAAACCAGTAAAAAAATTACTGGCCTGGATTGCACAAGGGACAAATGACAAACGACAAACAACAAAGAATCCTGTTGTAATGAGTTCTTTGTTAAGACTAAAATATTATGATGAGAATTACAATTCATTGTGTCAGAATGAAAGTGCAGTGTTAGGGTTAAAACAAGGGGAATGATTTCAAAAACAATTTGCTATTCAATTAACAACACTTTCCCTGAATGACATAATTGTACAAAAATATGGAAGAATGTATCATGTATCATTCACATTTATTTTCAATTTCAAATAAAAGCAGCGATCATCTACCACGCGAGCAAAAATACCGACTCAACCCATAAGTGCGTATATACGAGTATGTACGTAATTTTTGAAAAATACATTACTTATCCTTAAAAATCGTATGGGCTTCGAAAGCCTGAGAGCTCAGCTTTATGTTGGTACCATTTTTATCAATACTTGCCAAGTATTGTACTTTTTAGGGTTTTGTATTTTATAAAAACAAAACCCTTATGTAATCGGTCATGCGTCCGTCTGTCCGTCTGTCCATCTGTCCGTCTGTCCGTCTGTCTGTCCGTCTGTCCATGAAATATCTCACGAACCGCTGAAGCTACATGCATGAAATTTGGTGGAAATATGTAGAAATACTATAATTCTCTGGAGAAAGCGATGCGTCGTCATAGGTCAACTTTAAGGGGGGGTCGCCATAGAGGGGAAATGAAGGTCGAAATTTTTTTTTCGTTTGGTATAGGCAAGTGGGGTATCGTAAGAAAGGTACCGTTGAGCACATTCCATTTCTGGAATTTTTTTCAAATTTGAAGAAAGGGGAAAAGAGGGAGAGGGGAAAATATGTTGTCCGAGTTTGTCCCCCCCCCCTTGCATTTCGAGACCGTTATAGCTAGACATATGAAAATTTACAGAAAAGCGGCATTTTACTAGCATAGAAAACCGAAAATAATAGAATTTTTAAATCTCATCCAAAAAGGTTAATAATAGTACATTTCTATAGTTGCAGTTAGCACACTCCTGCACCCGTCAAGCACACCCTAGGTCAAAAATATTGATGGTTGATTATAACCAACATCATAGGCAATAATATCTTTAAGTTTCATTACAATGACATGATATTTAATAATAGTACATTGACTTAAATTTATGCATTTTGACACTATCCATACAAAAAATACACTTACCGGCCTCACGCATAGATATGCGTGTACTACTTGCATGTTGTTTTTCGTAGTGCGAATTGCAGTTATTTAATGAACCAACTTTGGAAGGGTGAAGATTGGTGATTGGTGATCCTAACAATAACTATTCACACAGTTAATTTTTTTAGGGTTTTGTGTCTTAAATCTTACAAAATCGGTCAAATACTTGTCTGTCCGTCTGTTCATAGAATATCTTACGAACGGCTGAAGCTGCACACATAATTCGGGGAGAATGTGTCGAAATGCTATAATTTGCTGGAGATAGCGTTGTGTTGTAATTGGCCAACTTAAAGGGGGGGGGGGTCCACATAGAGGCGAAATTAAGGTAAATTTTTTTTATCCACTGGTATAGCCAAGTGGGGTGTCGTGAGAAAGGTAATGTTGAGTACATTCCATTTTTGGCATTTTCTTGAGATTTTTAGAAAGGGGAACAGTAGAGGAGGAAAAAATATTAGACCGTAATTTGTCCCAGCCGCCCTGAATTTCGAAGCCACAAGTTTGCAATTTGCAATGTCGTCTTAATATGAATGGCTAAGCATCTCGAAGAGTGGGACAGTTTATCTCGTATACATATGTACATATCTATCTACAGCTTCTCGTATTAAATCTATTACTTTTTTGTGAATTGGCATGTATGATACTATATCATCGGTAAAACATTTAATTATGGTGTTTTTATTCAGCTGAGGAGTACCAAGAAGAGCAGGGAGCCAGTATTTAGATAAAAAAATAAGCGCTTGCTACAAAACCCTCGAATTGCGGGCGTAGCCCTCTATATTCCGGTTTCATTAAATGAATGCTATGAAAGAAATCGTAGAGAAAATGGGAATTTATAAAAATGGTGTATGGACAGGTAAATCGCCCTCTATAAATGCACCCGCAATCGGTTTTTAGGGTTTTGCAGTAAAACAAAACCCTTATGAAATCGGTCAAATGTCTGTCTGTCCATGGAATATCTCACGAACGGCTGAAGCTACATACATGAAATTTTGTAGGAATGTGTAGAATTACTATAATTCACCGCAGAAAGCGAATCGTCGTAATAGGTCAACTTTAAGGGGAGGTCTCCATAGAGGGGAAATGAAGGTCGAAATTTTTTTTTCGTTTAGTACAGGCAAGTGGGGTATCATAAGAAAGGTACCGTCGAGTACATTCCATTTTTGGAATTTTTTTTTAAATTTGAAGAAACGGGAAAAGAGGGAGAGGGGAAAATATGTCATCCGAGTTTGTCCCCCCCCCCTTGCATTTCGAGACCGTTATACTTAGAAATATGAAAATTTACAGAAAAGCGCCATTTTACTAGTGTAGAAAACCTAGATTTCTAGAATTTGGAATTTCATCAGAAAAGGTTAATAATAGTACATTTCTATAGTTTCAGTTAGCACAACCCTGCACCCCTTACGCGTACCCGAGGTCAAAAATATTGATGGCCAATGATAACCAACATCATAGGCAATAATATTTCTAAGTTTCATTATAATCACATATTTTAATATTTAATAATAGTACATTCATTTAAAATTCGGCATTTTGACACTATCCATACAAAAAATACACCTACCGGCCTCATAGGTGTGAGTACTACTATACTTTCATGTTGTTTTTCGTAGTGCGAATTGCAGTTATTTAATTAATCATTTTTGAAAGGGTAAGTATTGGTTGGGGGCGCTGTGTCTTAATTGGCCAACTTTACCGGTTGGAAGGGGGGTCCACATAGAGGCGAAATTAAGGTCAAATTTTTTTATCGACTGGTACGAGTATAAGCAAATGAGGTGTCGTGAGAAAGGTAATGATGAGTACATTCCATTTTTTGGCATTTTCTCGAAATTTATAGAAAGGGGAACTGTGGGGGAGGAGAAAATATTAGTTCGTAATTTGACCTCCCCTTGCCTGCGTTTTGAGACCGTTATACTTAGAATTATGAAAACTTACAGGAAGTGGGTTTCGAAAAACATATAAAATGGAAAATAGTGGAATTTGTATATCTTCTCAGAATAGGTCAATAATAGTTTATTTGTATAGTTACAGTTAGCACACCCTTGCACGCCTCAAACACGTTCGAGGTCAAAAGTACTGATGGCCAACGATAACCAACACCTTAAGCAATAATATGTTCTAAGTTTCGTTACAATCACGTAATATGAATTAGCATGTAAAATGTAAGTGGGTAAGACATTTTTATTACGTTTTTTCTATCCATCTGAGTGGTATCAAGAAGAGCAAGGAGGCGATATTTATAAACCAAAATAAGCGCTTGCTACAAAACCCTCGGATTGCGGGCGTAGCCCTCTATATTCCGGTTTCATTTTATTATTAGCCTCATCTCAGAAGTTGATTTATGCACATCTAACGTAATTGCAATCACTGCTTCTTCATTCATGGACACCATGCCTCATCAAGCGGCTCAAGTTGTAGTCCTATTGTCGCAAGAAGGGCTCAGTCAGTGAGCCGTCGCTCGCCAGCTTCAAATGAGCCAATCTGCTAATCAAGACTGTACAGGAGATTTCGAGAGACTGGTTCCTTTAATCCGAGACCCAAAGCGGGCCGCAATCGGCCCACTTCAGAGAGAGACAACCGTTTCATGGTTTCAACTGCGTTGCGAAATGGGCATCTCACGGCTGTTGATATGCAGCATTATCTGAGGCGTGTTCGCGTAGTAGCTGTTAGCAAGTGGATAGAGAAGACGATTGATGGAAACCAATATCACTCCTAGGCGGCCTGCCACGGGCCCCAAATTGACTGCACGCTATTGGCAAGCGTGCCTCTTATTTGGTCGAGAGTATCTCAATTGGAGTCCGGATGGCGCAACGGTTAGCACGTTCGCCTTCAACGCACTGGGCCCCGGTTCGATTCCGGGGATTTACGTGTCGGACTATGAGCCCACTCAGCTGTTAAATGAGTACCCATTATGGGGTAAATAACTCGGTTGAGCGTGTTACTGATCACATACCTCTGCACAAAAACCGTCACGATCAAGAAAATGAGATGATGCTAACTCCTCTCGAGGCCGTGGTTCAAATTGGACTGTTGCGCCAGTTATTTATTTTATTTTATTTTACCTCAATTGGAGCTTCACGTAATGGCGGTCTGTATTGTTCACTGACGAGTGAACAGAATGTGTCTGCATGGCAGTGACAGAAGAGACCGTGTCTACAGGTGTCCGGGTGAGCAATTTACGCAGCGCTGTTTCTGTGAAACGGTTGCATACAGCTGGGGTTGCTGCATGATGTGGGCCGGTATTTCCTTGGAGGGGAAAAACCGAGCTCGTCTTCGTGCTTGGGGGGGGGGGGGGTCGAGGAGGAGGGATGACAGCTGATCGGTACGTTACCGATATTCTCCGTGCCTACATTGTGTCCTACGCAGTATTTATTGGCAAAAACTTCGGTTTGATGCACGACAATGTTCGATGCCACACGTCGCGTCTCACTTGAATTTTATTTCCTTTGGAAAGAAAGAAAATGATACCCTGTAATTCGAAAACCAATTTCGAAAATCATGTAGTATTTGCTTCGAATGAAAAATTTCGTGTTGGATACGCGATAATTACTGAAATGAAGAAATTCGATTTCGAGTTACAGGGTGCCATTTTCTTCCTCTCGCAAGCCATTGGTCTCGAATCGAATTACATAGGGCTTCAATAATCCACTCTTTTTGGGCTACCGGTAGCGCAGCGAGGCATCAGTCTCATGTTTGACTACCGCGTTTCGGGTTCGAATCCCGTCCACGACGACGTGGCCATGGATGTACAGGAGGTGCAAGCTGGCAACCGCATTCTCCGAAACCAGTTTATGCCGATGAAACGTCAACTGGGCCACATGGAATAGTTGACCCACAAGGGGTTTGGGCAATTGAGAGAATAATCTACTCTACTTTTTTTTTCTTCATTATTGGGACTCAATTATGTTAATGTGACGGATTACACTTTCGCTTTTAAATTTCCCCACAGAAAAGGTGTCAAATCACAAGATCCTAACGGCCAATTGATGTCACCGTTTCGGGAGATAATCCGACCATCTGCCATAGCAGAGTGATTGTTTCGCCAGCTGTGTGGCAAGTGGCACCATCCAGTAGGTACCACATATCACCAACGTCCATAGCTTCCAATTGAGGCCATACAAAATCCGCTAGTATAGCGCGATAGGGCATGTAACGGCTTGACCAGCTCCGTTTTCAAAGAAGTACGATCCAGTGTATCCGCCGCTCAAAAAACCGTAACAAACAGTAACTTTTCGTGGATGCATATACTTCTCAATAATAACCCTTGGGTTCTCATCAGCCCAGATGCGACAATTCTGTTTATTAGCAAACTCATGATTTTCTTTGTAAAGTTGTCATCCACTGGTGTTTGTACATGCATCCATCTGTCGTGTTGGCGACGCTTGTATTGGCCTGTGGGTTTGAGTTCCTGAGTCAGTTGAACCTTTTAGGCGCGAAAATTCAAGTCCTTTGTCAAAATTCGCTGCAAAGAGCTCCGTGACAGGTCCAAGTCCAGAGTGCAATCATGAATAGATGTCGACGGAGTATCTGCCACTATTTCGTGTACAGCTAAAATGTTTCGGTGCAACGAGCTATACGAAGATGCAATGGCTGTCACATTCGCCACCGACAATGTCGTCTCCAATTTATGCACGATATTCGAAATTGGGCGCTCATTTGGACAACTATGTGGTTCGAAAAAATCGCGTAGCGCACGATGAGCACTTTTTTGACGCCCATTTATTTAATAGGCTTCGATAGCTATGTATATCGCGTTCTTCGACTGTATACTGGTACCTGGCTCAAATTGTAATGGACTCCAGATAATAAATGCAAAAAAAAAAGTTTTGACGTTTAGGCGTGTTTGATAATCTTAATGGGGAATTCCTATTGGGACACCCGTTAGTACCCCATATATCTCATGCAAACCGAAAATGTTAGCCAACAAACGATAACGTCTCAACTCAGTAGTCGTCTGTTTTTGACGCCGAAGATACTGCAAAAACAATGATCTGTTTGTTTTTTTCCAGCTCTGTGTCCAGAATCTCAAGAAAATGCACCTTTTTTTTAGAATAAACAAAATCGTAATTGGCTGACAAATGTAATGAAAATGTTCCCGTCCGGATCAGAATACTTCTCAGATCCGGAAGGGAACATTTTCATGACAGTTGTCCTTACAGAGTTTACCGGAGGGGAAAGCATATGGCGGAGAATTCGAGAAATGTCAAAACTTGATTCGTTCGCAGGAACGCAGCCATTGTGAAACATTGCAAAAACAATAATATACTGCTCGCAACTATCATCCTCGACGCTCGAGTACGAGTACGCATTTGACCAAAACGTAACAAAGGTAAGTATCTTTTCCATAGATGCGTATTTTCACGAAAACGATTCATATAATAGGTGCGTTATTTTTGTATAAGCGGCAAAAAAAAACGATCGAGAGCAAATTAGCGGACACGAAAACGGGGCATGTCTTTGCTGGGAGTGTGTCTTGGTTTAGTTAGAATTAAACTTAAACCAAATTTCATGAATAAACTTAAATCCTTAGTACAGATACAATCGGAAAAAATTCCTTTTGGCAGAAAAAATAATTTGTATGTTTACTCTTCCATTTAATTACACAAAACGAACATTTTATTGACAGGAAATTAATTTTATGTGCTTCCCAAACTGTAACTTCCCGAAAACTTCGACATCTGCGCCACCTGCATTTCAAAACGCAGACTACTTAACCGGATCTTAGATCAAATTGTTAGTGTAATTGTGTCGTCTTCTGCTCTGCATAGCAACTCGCAACGGGTTCTAACATACGGTTCGCAACATACGAATCATAAGCGAGGGGCCTTTTCTGTCCGCTGCTCATCGTATCATTACAGATTCGAGAAAAAATCGTCATTCTTCCAATACGAATCGTTTGCGGGTCGATTACGGATCATATGGTTTACTGGGTAATTATAGTTCCTCATAATCGTCTGGTCGGGTCATATATCAAATTAGTAACGAATTACTAATGGTCGCCATTACTTCTTTGAAAATAAATAACATATCCAAAACATTGCTATCTGTTTGTTTTCCAGTTAATTTAATTTCCGATTTATAGCAGGTAAAACAAAGCGAAATTGCACAAGCCCACACAAAGTCTGGTAATGAAGCTCTGAAATATCCTTTCGAGTGGAATTTCATTTGCCAGTGAACTTACATACAGTTGAAATGCACTTTGTCGGAATGCATCTCGCCGGCTGCTGTTCTCATGTAATTAATTCGATGGGCAATAATCATAAATTCACTGGAACTAATTGTAACTAATTACTACTTACTATCCTGGCAACTCATCCACTTTGGCAGATACATACTCGTAGATGCTTTGTTTGCCAGGGTGTATTTATTGTTGTGGCTGGAGGCCCAAAAACCTTCATTGATAGCGCCAGGGCACTGATGAAATGTGGAAATGTGAATTTATGGATGTTTCCGAAGGATAAGAATTCCACTATAATGTAATTAAATGAAAGGAGAAGATGGGAATTGATAAATGTATTCGATAACAGAGATTAATTCAACCGGTAAATCGGTAATTGGTCAGAATTGAAGATACACACTCGTAATATAATAAAGCGATTCACAATATTGAGAGTCGTTGATACAGATAAACTAAATACGTTTAAATATCCTGTTAGACGATTTTACCTCAGCTATCAAAACCTTAACAGAGAAACCCGTCAGTAGCAACTCCATGAAATATATTACCACAAAGCGACTAAGTGAACTTCGAGTTTCCCAGCTAGATTTACATTATTATCTTTCAACGTTTTCTTCCAATTTTAGAATAATTCGATTCTTTGACTGAAAATGCAAGAGTCCTTTGTCTGCCCCACCCTGGCAAACAAGTGTAACGCCCAGAAAATACTTTCACTTTCTGATCTTGAAACACCCGAGAAGTTTTCTTTAAAACACAAACATTATGCTAACTCATTTGTCTTATGTTCATATAATTTTCCAGCAAAGTGCTCCGTTTTTGGCATGTTCTCTTCCTGCTTCCTTCGGCCATACAAACCATATTGCTCTCATCTTTCAAAAAGCGGCAGACACCATTTCGTCGGGCTTTTGTTTTTGCCATTGTGTTGGTATTCTGAAAACTTGGTCCTCCCCATAAAGCAAAATAATCGCATACTTAGCACATCCGCCTTATCCTTATCCTCTAGCCGCTGGCACAGTAATATCCTGGCATGGATCTTAGACAAACATCAACTACATTAGCTGCCGTCGCTGTTGTTCATTTCTTAACATTGCAAATATTTGCAAAGACATTAGAGTAGATGATATAAGCTGTGGACTTTGTCGACTCAGGCTCGAGTTCCTGTTTTCATTGCAACGAGACGCAAGAAGAAGTCGCTGGCATATGGCTTGGAGTATTTTGAGAATAGCATTTTCAATATACGTTTTCGTTTTCAGCTTGTGATATGGAAATGTTGGGAGACTTGAGTTTTGAGTAAGAAGCAGGCGAAGAAGGCTCTAAGGGGATTTTTGAATTGGCCACATTTAATTTGAAAACAGGTAGCGAATAAAGACAATTGACTTTCGAGGGTACTTGAGATACTGGGCTGTTCATTCGCTTCACATTTTGCTATCAATTCGAACTCAATTAGTGTAATATTGTAGTTCAGGAATTTTGGGCCCTATCATAAAATTCGATTCGAATCGAATTGCTTTCGAAAGGATGAAAATCGTACCATGTAACTCGAAAACGAATTCTCCAATTTAAACATTTTTTTTGAGAATTCGCTTCGGATAAAAAATATTGCATCGAATATTCGATGATTATTGCAATGGAGAAATTGTTTTTCGAGTTAAATGTTACCACTTTTATCCTTCTGAAAGAAATTCGATAGGGCCCCTGGACGAAAAATAGCTTATGTGAAAAGCTCTGAAGTAGAGATAATTTGTGTGTTTTATCATATAGGTTCATGATTATGCTCTAGAGAACCATCCTGAAGACGCAACCACTACCCATTGAAAAATTCAAATCCATTTCTTGTTACCATTCGAGACCTTGCTTCTGTCTTTCAGTATGATTGAGTTTCATATGCACGCCACACAAAATTTCGCTTGTTTGTAAGCGAGAAGTACGAGTCCATGGTGAGAATGGGGGGATACGTGTAAGGGTGATATACATAGATACGTCTGCATCATAGTATCCGACTCTTGCTCACTATATGGCTGAAACGGGTAGAGGGAAAGCCTCTAGAAGATAATCTCTAACCCCAGTTCGTTCTTTCGCTAACTTCTGAAAACCGAGATTCTACTAGTGCACACATCCAATCCGAACTGTAGGTAACGGTGATCAGAGAATGAGTGCTCCTTCGACACTCCAATTCCGCAGCACTTACTACTACTCAATTGCCCTAACCCCTTGTGGGATATAGCGCGTCAACTGTTCCATGTGGCCCAGTTGACGTTTCGTTGGCATAAACTTGTTTCGGAGAATGCATGGTGAGGCCTTCTTCTTTGCTTTCCTTCTTCCTTAATGCCCGTGACGATTAAATCCGCCGACCGCTGATCAGCGACTCTTATTACCTAACCTAACCTATACCCCACTTTCTACCAATCCCCTTCTTACAAGAGAATATGGTAATGGAAACCTTTTGTAACAGACTGGTTGGTGGGGGTCCGAAGGAGCCCTTAGGGACGGAGCCTAAGGTAGCATAATGGCATATCGGGCTGTGTCATTTGGCGAAGAAAAAGGCACCTCAACGTCACCTCAAAGTGCTGACGCAGCTAGTCAGTAGAGAAAGGACATTGAGTTGCCAATCGTTGAGGATATTAGAGAGCTTGACATGGCAAAAGCGACATCATCGGCATAGGCAAATAGCAATAAATCTTACCCCCGGACAAAGTGGATACAAATTCAAAAGTAGCAGTTTCTTTAGTATGAATCAAAACGCGGATTGTTTCCGAGCTAGTCGACGTCGAGGAGCAATCATATTTCGTTATCTTCGTCGTCGTTGCTCGCCAGTCCGACGTCGGGTCTTGAATTATCCAAAGTCTAGACTAGAGGCTTCAACGACATCTGGATCCCGTCGCAAAAAAGCCTCGATGAACTACGTTTAGTCCTCCTTAATTGCTTTTTATACAGAATTCGGGCAAATGTTCTTCGAACGGGAGAACCAATCTGTTTCCAGTTTAGTGCATTCAGCCCTCGTAAAAACATTGCCATACGTCATATAAGCTACATAACTGCATCCGTACCGCGCTTCAAAAATTCTAAAAATTGAAAAATTATTGTAACTGTAGCTCGTGTTTGGTATTTCTTTCTTAACATGTTATTCGTGCTAAAAATATGTATGTCTTACTTAGGACACGCATAACTATCAGATTTCGAGGTCATAATAATCCCCATATAGCATCACCATCCATTGCATTGAATGTGGGAATTACACATTTATTTCAATGGTGGATGAAAAGTTACGGACGAAGTTACATCGTGCTCCTATACCCCAAGTCGCTCGAACTCTTTTTTGGTTGAACAAACTTACTCTTAGTTTTAGTATTCACATCCTTCGTAGGACCTTATCGAACATGTTAGGCTTAATTCACATTGTCCGCATGAACCGGTTGAACCGCATGCTCTCGCGCCACAACCATCTACTTTGTTGTTGGTCGCCAATGTAGTTTGTTCATGCGACTCCCTCGGTTCATCCGGTTCATGCGGCAATATAAATTGAGCCTTATAGATTTGCCCAGGGGCAGTAACGAATGCGATGCAGCATAAGTAGATTCTTAATCGTAAATACTCGAACAAGTGAGGGAATAAAATACCTTTAAGGTTTGATGCGAGAATAATCCTTTGACCAGAAATTGAATAAATTTTTGTCTTAGGGAGAAAAAATACTTCCTCTGGGAAATTAATGATTCGATTGGGCGGTCGAAAAAAGTAGTTCAGACCGAAAAACTATTATCAATCAGCATCCCTTTTTAGTAGATTTTAGAAAAAGTGACGGTTATCGTTTCCTATGCAAACCCTAGGTAAGCGTAGTTATGTTACATTGTGTGAGTGAAAGGGGAAAATAAAGGAAGCTTGTCGAAATATGCCTTTCAACAAAGACAACCCTCAGTGTTCCGTCGATTTGATGGCAAGAGATGATAAAAATCGCCCATCATTTAGTTTGTCCAAAGTGGCAGAAACGTACAGTAACGGATAAGCGTCACGTTAAGATACTTGATTTAATTTTCGACAGTCCACGCGTAACTATTATGCTCCATCATTCATCCTAACCAAAAGTATCCGCGACGACCAGACACTTGACGACGGTTTTACCACCTCTAATCTGGGCATCTCGTTCAGTTTCCCATAAACGTGTCTGTTGCAGGCATCAACGAATAAAGCTAAAGGAGCCTCTGAAACGACTGTTGCTTAGGAGCGTGCTAACTATTCCCAAGAGGCATAAAAAAAATTCCTTTAAGATACATAGTTGACGTTTCGCTAGCATATAACAAGTTTCAGATGATGCATGTTGCTGTCATACACATCCTGGCCATTTAGTCGCCTTCTACGACAAGCGGGGAAAGGCTGTGGCTTATTTTTACGCCCCACACAACAGGGGGATTCGTGATATAGGTGCGTACGACTATTTCTTTCCGGGATAGTTAGTTAAGTTATTTTGTTAAAAATGGGGTTTTTCCCATCGATCCTCATCGTTTTTCTCATGAGACCAGTATTTAACCCTTTATTTGACAAATAAAACAAAACAAAAACGATCATATTCCCTATTTTGTGGGAGCAAACGATCGATTAACAAGGGGTGTTTTTTACTGTTTTTACAATGAGGTTATCTCAAAAACTGTTCAAAATATAAGAAAAGCGGTTAAAATATTTTTTATGTATTTGTTTGGTGGTCTTTAGTTTTGTCTCAGAAAGATTTTCAGTAGGATGTATAGTTACGAAGATAAGAGCAAAAAATTAAAAAAAAATCTCCCTTTTATAGGCCAGTAAGATTAAATTTTATTAATAATAATTAGGGAAAGATCTGAAAATAATTTTACTCCCTTCTATAGATACTGAATACATGGAAACTGAGTTTGCACTGTCGTAGAACGTGAGCTTAACTTTTGCTTGGCGAAAATCCAAGAAATTCGGGCCCTTTTTTTTTAAATATTATCCTTATAACCCCTAAACGGTGCCTCGGATCGAAAAGACTTGCATAAGTAATTAAAGACCTTTGAATTTTGCGTCCAATTCACTGCTGAAAGCTGAAATTCGGTTCAGTAGCGTAGTCAAAATCGATAGTCAAAAAACGTCATTTCTAACGACGACCTCCTCTTCATTAATGGCCAAGACAGGATAGACACCTCCATAAAAAGGCAAGTGGCAATGGATAGGTCACACACTTCGAAAAGGGCCGGAAAACATTGCTAAACAGGCCCTCGATTGGAACCCACAGGGAACCAATGCAAGCCGCCGCGTTGGACCCCCTAGAAACACCTGGAGAAGATCAGTTGAGGTCGAGGGTAAGTCATTACGTAAATAGTGTAGTCTGTTGAAGGCGATGGCGGCGAACAGGACGAGGTGGAAAGTCGGCGTGGTTAGTTCCCTATGCCCCACAAGGGGTTGACAGGAACCAGAGAGATCAAGTGAAAGGACAAACCCTTTTAAAACACTTCCATGATTCATGTTGCTTAATTCATAAATTCTGTTCACCACATCTTCGAACTTTAAAAATAAATTCAATGCTCGTAGTTCATTCATTGATAAACGGTCCAACATCTCTCAACTATATCCGTTCCATTTTGCAGAAGAAAAAACTTTTAACTTCCGCCAGTTTTGATTCAGAATCGTCCAATATCCTGGAGACGTTCTTAGTAAAGCGATGGAGCTGAAAGTTGAGATATTCGAAGACATAAAGCTGGGAAGCCTACGAACTTTCGCCGGATGTTTGCTAGTTTGTAAACAGGAAGTTGATTTGTGCTTACAACGTCTTCTACGACTTCCTGCAGCCGGATGTGATTTCTTTGCCTTGTGCTAGTCGGGTGTGTTGAAACTGCACGAGTTTCTAGATATATACATACCTATATATTTATATTTTTTTTTTATATCATCTTCGTTCCAAATTTTCTGAATTTGAAAACGAAATATTTCAGGTTGATGTATGTTGCCAAGCATCTGTCTTACAATGTTACTCGTAATACGAGCATAACTACATATTCCATATTCTGTTGTTTTTGTTCCTGCACGGCTGTCACATTGTGGCGAAATATGTGTACGTTATACCTGAATGACGAGATACTCGTACTATAATGTAGTGATTCCAGTACGGGCTGTGACTAACGAAGCAATTAATTGGCTGGTAATTTTGCGTTTTAATTAAGGCGAATTTACACTTCATTGAATAATGGTTGCAATTAATTTTGCTAAAGTCATTTTACTAGTCTTGAAACGAAAGTAAATGTAATTAGAGCCACATCGAAGTTGATTAATTACAGTTGATTTATATTACACTGGCGTGAATGAGTAATATGACTATAAAATTGATACATGTTCACTAAAGTAAAGTATTTTCCTTTTCGATCCAAACCAGAATATTGGGTGGGAAATGTACGGGAAGTGGAGGTGTACGCTAGCAATTGCACCATCCGGAGTTTATATGCTAACGAAACGTCAACAAGGCACTGTGTGAAATGTTTGGACGCTCATGCCCCACAGGAGGGTTTAAGACAATTCGGATATTGGTAAATAACTATTCGATTTTGGTTATTAACTTGAAATACTTCTTTGGATGATTGAAGACTTGAAAATACCAATTAACGATTCATTTTAATAGCCGTTAAATGGTCCGGCGGAATGGAATGGGTGAGGGTACTTATTACCCACACCGAAGCCGACCGGGAAACTGGAAAGAGATTGAATATGATAAATGTGAGAAAACTCTGCTCAAGCAGCGTAACAAGCCCTCTCGAACAAAGCCGGGGTGAGCTGGAAGCTGATTTCGAAGCGTAACGAGGCAGTGGATCTTTCTCTATGAGTACAGTTAAATCTAAAGATATTCTTCTGAAACTTCATTCGTACTTCAAAGAAGAATTCAGTTGTTATCATCGTACAATGCCGCACCGGTTTTGAGCTACACGGATTCAGTCCAATCATCGGAACGATCTTGAAGCTGATAATTGTACGATGGTAAGCTCATATTCACACCTCAGGAAGATTTTAAAATTTTTAGAATTTGACCAAATTTACTACAAAATTTGCTAGATTTCTCATAGATTTGAAAAAAAGTCGCAAAATCAAGTTGGGAAATGCTATTTTTTAATATTCAGCACAACAGATTTCTCTCAATTTATCTTCATCATCAGCTGACAAACAGTCATCCGTGGATGGGCTTCGGGATTTGCGAATCTATCTAAATTTGGTTATGGATTGTGCATTCAACCGTACTTCAACAGATTTGATTTTTCTTTGTGACATGAATGAAGTTTTAGAAGAAAACCATCCTTAATTTAATGCAGCTCTAGCAATAAGTTAGGTTAGGTTCAAATTGCTGCCATGAGTGACATAGAATACTTAGACCAGTAAAAGTGCCCCGCCCACTAGGAATTTCTCTACCTCATTGATTTTATCTAACAAATAAATTATGTGTTGAACAACCATTCGAGATGCCATCTCTTAAGTCAAGTCTTTTAAGAGGGAGAACAAAGGGTACCCGAGGACCCCTTCCCCCTTGATAAAAGATAGGTACATAAAAGGCGAGCATTTCTTTTCTCCTCACCGGCAACTTCAAAGCTTCTGCAGAAGTCGTTGTAGGATAATAATAGGAGTCTCCTGGCATGATCCTATTTGGCGATCAGGGTCATTCTTTGTCTGACACGCGCTGCCACCGGTGTATCTATCCAGCGAGGCAGCTAGCAATAGGCATTCTGACATTGAACCCCTACAGTCAATTACACCAGTCGTATCAACTTTATCAATCTCAACAACTGCCCGCATTGCCAACTGTGGCTATGGATTCAGCACAAGGTAATTCTAAAGTAACGTCCCATCTCATCGAGAAGCGATCGACAGTTAGCAATCGTCCGTAAGGATATCAAAGCAGATTTAAGAGACCTAATTACAGCCTGAAAAATGGTGATGTTCCCAGCGGCTATCGGTATCTATGGGGTCTATCAGACAGCAAGAGACACGCTAGCCCCCTTCCCTTTATCTTTGCAGGAATCAGGCTTACAAAATTCTTGCACAAAATTTTTATAGGACAGGAGTAATCCGTATATGCAGGGAGAACAAGATTATCAACGGATCCAACGTGCTGATGAAGTATAGGTCCAGTTAGCTTCAGTTGCAGCAATCGCCGCTTATCTCTTTACTTCTCCCATCAGAGCCCTATTAAGTGCCGTTCACCAAACTATGATGCCGTGTAAAGGAATGGGAAAAACTAATGCTTACAACCAGAAATTCAACCGGGGGTGGCGGCTGAATTTCTCAGTTTTAACCTATATATCCTGCAAGATTAAAATTTACATGTTTCTCAATATTCGGCCTCAATTCCAGCTTCTTGTCCAGAAACTTTGTGCTTTCGAGAAAAGCCAATTTCGTACTCTCTATTACCGGGGGTAAAATATCCATGGCCACGAAATCCGTGGATGGGACTTGAACCCGTAACGACCGTAGTCAGACATGAGACTGACGCGACGCCTCTACCCACTGAGCTACTGGTCTCGTTTTATTGCATCCCTATGAAACGCAATCATGCTAAAATAGGGTTGTCTTAGCGAAGATGGTAATCCGAATTGCTAACCACTTTTCTATAGATTGTACCCCATCATCTTAGCAAAATAATCTGTGTTAAAAATAATTATGTAACATGGTTTGTGTCAATTCTTCTCCAATTCTTTTTTTCTGCTTTTAATTCATATGCGCATAAACTAAATAATTAATATGAACCCTTTAAACCAGCTAATTGCACTTTATCATTTATTATTTATCACATTTGCGTAATCTTTATTGCCTAAGCCTCCCCGCAAGATGGGAAATGAGACATAAAATCAAAAGCATTCATCGTTTTCTTTTGATGTTGTACTCTGTCGAGTAAGGATACCACGCAGAATATTCAAAATCTCTGAGCTGATTTAAAATTAAGGAAAAACATCAGTGAAAGATAAACGATTTGGTCTCAAATATGCAGAGTTTGAAGAGTGAAATGGATACTACTCTCAAATTCTCTGTCATTAAGTATTCAAGATACACTTTGCTATGAACGAGTACTAAAAGGAGGGGGCAGAAATTTAATGGAGGAAAGAGTGAATTAAGGAATTATTAGAAATGAAGTAAACTTAAAAGTCAGTACTTTCTGCGCTCTAGTCAATTGAGTGATTTTGTTAAGTTTTAAGGTCTTTTTTCATAAATGGACGAAATAATGAAAGCCAGTGAAATAAACGGCAGTAATGTCGTGTCATCCATTTTCATTACAAAACGATGTGTTTTCATTGTAGATTGTAGCTAGAGTGTGTTATTCGCTGAATTTAACATTCGCCTTCATACAAACTCTCTTTTTGAGTTTCTTACAGAAGGACAACAAATTATCTCATCACATCTGTTATATGACTTTGGTTCGGAATTCATCCATTTTTCGAAATTATCCATGGCGAAAATAGCCATTCGAAATAATCCATATAGCTTGATCTTTTAAGCGCGGAGCGAGCTAAGCCCAAACAAGAGACTTTGCACCAAGAGTGAGCGAAGCGAGCTTTCATGTTTGTGCGATGCTGAGAGTTGTGATCCCATAAGCGCGGAGCGAGCATAGCGAACTGAGCCCACGTAAGAGACTACTACTCTACAGGCGAGAACAGACCTACACAGTAACAACTAGAATTTAGCTCCTAGATATTCTAGTAAAGATCTAGTGATTAAGTAACCACTAGAATATCAGGAAATCTTTTTAGTGATTTTCTGTCAAAAGCTCGTTGAGAATCTAGTTCTATTTACTAGTATTTCAGTTGTTTTGACAAAAATCTCGAAAGGAAATACACTGGTAATCTAGGAAACAAAGCTGAGTAGATAGTAGTAACACAGGTACAAACACTGGTAATCTAGTAAACGAAACTGAGTAGACAGTGGTACCTCATGTAAATGTTATGCTCTAATGCAGAAAGGCCACAACTAACTTTTTATTCAAAGCCAAGTTTTTGGAGTAATTTTGATAGGTTGCTTTCAAAATGTTGTTAATTAATTAATTGACCCCTCCAGGGGTTTGGGCGCGTCAATATGTTGTTGTTGTCGTTTCGATAGCATATCTACTTTTCGAACGTGCAGTTGCTAGCATGTCTTTATACTGACAAGCTCGGGACACAGTGGGAGTTCTATTAGTACCCACAGGCAGTTTTTTGTTCGTGTCGAGGATCGAACCTCCATTCTATAGATCGTAGCGCGGTGACCGAACGAACACCGCCACCAAGCGCGAATAGGATGGCGTGTTTTGAGAAAACAAACAGTTCACTTTTCACCTTATGAACTTCTGCCTCCAAACGCAAAGACAATAATGATGCCTGGCTTGCCTTCGACACCGCTTTAACAGTGAATTTATCCAGTTTTCTAGGTGCAAAACTTTTTTTAATAGAAACAAAGTGGTGAACACTAGAAAAACAGTCGAATTGACAAGACGAACTGTACTTCTAGTTATTTTCACTTGATTTTTGGGCACGAACTGACCTTCTAGATATTTTCACTAGATTTATGGGCATAAGGCCATTTTTCACTAGATTATCAGTAGGAAATTTTCACTAGATTTCCTCTAGTTGAACTTTACTGGAAAAAAAATTTGCTGTGTAAGAATTCCCTAAACCTCTATACGGTTGGCTCTAAGACGGAAACAGGTGTTGGAGCCGCGGTTCATTCGCCGGAGCTCCTACACAATCTATCGCTCCGACTGCCGAACGAGAGAAGCATCTTCCAAGCGGAGGTGGTAGCGATACAGTCTTAACAACACGCAGGATGGGCAACATCTGCATTCACTCAGACAGTCGGGCTTCGTTGAAAGCGCTGCAGTCAGACAGTATCAGATCAGGGACGGTATTTAACTGCCTCTCAATTCTTCAGAGATTGGGCACCTTAAGGAAGCTGGAACTCCGATGGATACCAGTCTACAGAGGCTGCCTTGGTAATGATATTGCGGATGGGCTCGCAAAACAGGGAGCTGCACTTGATGTCACAATTGCAATAGCAACTCCTATTCCAATACAAACACTAAAAACAAAAATGAACTCTGAGATGATGCAACTGGCCAGCCAAAATTGGAACAGAACCATCAATTCCAGAATAACGAGAGAACTCTGGAACTCATACAACACTAAGAAAACCGATGTACTCTTAGGGCTATCTAAGGGTAAATATGCAATGCTAGTTGACTTATTAACAAGTCACTGCCTAATAGGAGAGCACGCACACAGACTGGGAATGATCACAGACAGCGGCTGCAGGAATTGTAAGCTGCCAAATACGAAAGAAACTTTGGAGCAAGACATACATATATGTCTTGGAGCCTACTTCCCCCGCAACCGAAAAGCGATTGCAAACCTTAACATAATGAATCTTCTAAGATTCCTAAGCGCGACGAAAACCTTCGAGCTCAACACGGACTTTTTGATTACGACTGATACCAACACCTAACGATCTCTGCTGTTTTCTTTGTGGCATCGCTATGGTGGTCTATGCGGGGCCGTGAGGCCGCCACCTACCCTAACCTAACCTAATCTAAGAGACTATTGGGCGAAACGAGCGTTCATGTTTGTGCGCTATTGAAGGTAGTGACCATTTAAGCGCGGAGCGAGCTGAGCCCACACAAGAGACTATTGCATATAGAGCCAGCCATAATATTTGTGCGATACTAACGGTTATGATTCCTTAAGCGCGGTGCAAGTGGAGCCCACCCAAGAGACTGTTAATTCACAGCCCCCAGTATCGCATAAATTGTGCATGGACAATTTTGGTTTGGAATGATGTGCGTTAGCTCCGCACCTAAGGGGGTGAGACCCCCAAAATATAGCCCTACATTGCTCGCTCTCTACATACAAGCATCTTTTTAATCCTAGCATATCTGCTTCCAGCATGTTTTTTTAGTGCATGCACAATTTCGGTTTCAAATCGTAATAGCGTATGCGAAGGAAAGAAAGGCAAAATGGCCGTTATACTCACTTTTGTTTTTAAACGAAATTAAACATTGAGTCTAAAACGAAAGTGTCCTGCATGGCCACTTTCGATTTCAGCTTGAAAATGGTTCACTAATGGCTAATTTCGTGGTGCCGTAAAAATGTCCCAGGCACTATCCCAAAATCTGCTAGTTGACCATTATTTTCCCTAAAACCGAGGAATGTTGAAAAAAAAATACCGGACAACCAAAAATCTTGTCCAGTTTCCGCACCCATATCCAGTCAATCATCCCAACCACCCACTCCACCCGCTTGACCAGGACAAATTATGACCAGATAAAGCTTTTTCCCGAATTGGACGTTATGATAGCAATTTCGGTCGTCAGTCCATAGACCACGGCGGAACGTTTCCAGTCATTTAACGGAGGATATATTAACCGAAATGACAGGATAAAAATGGAAATGCTGCCATAAAACTTTTCCGACAAGGATTGAAAACTTTCCTCGTAGACGACGAACTATACGTATGTAGCGTTATATTCGCTCATATCGTATCGTATCGGACGACGCAAAGTTTTGCGTGACTCGAAAGACGAAGAAATTTCATGAAGAGGAAAATTTAATCATCTTTCGTTGTTGGGAACAATAAAGTTTGAAAGAAGTATGCACTTCTTGGGCTATGAAAAGGATGAGAGGTGGATGTTGTTGGTGAAGGGATGCCAATATCATTGGCAAATTGTCCGAACGATCGGAAGTTGGTTACTTGTGCAAAATTTTATTGAAAAAAAAAAAAATCGCAAGATTGAGTAATAAAATTGACGATAATGTATTTTCATTTTTTTTAGCTGATATCCTCGGTTCACAGCGCAAGAATGATAGCCCTACCCATGGAACAAGTTTATTTCCATACGTGTCGTGGAAAAATTATTTCAACATATTGCCGCAACGCACGCAAAGATAATTACGATTAGGTACGTACCTCGCCATACAGAACCAACGAAACAACTCAATTCCATACGCAAATTCAAAGCGATTTCCTCCCATTTTCCCTAAGATTTTTCACGCTTTTAATCAACACGTAACGTCGTTATGGCGCCGATTGTCGCGTCACTCGAACCATGTAATTTCCACTCAAATTAATGTCTAACATGATGTTGGTATTTTCAAAATTAATTGCAGGACATTTCATATGAATTCCGAGCGTTTGTTATAACTTACTTGAAAGTGAGGTTTAAATCGGGAATTAGCATTTTAATAGTGACGCCCGACATGCTCCCAAAATACTATTTGGATTGTGAATAGTTTTTAAGGATCAGGGCAATGTAAATGGATTTGATACAACTAAAGAATATCTAATGGCATCGTCTGTAGCCACATATTTGGTGAGAGAGAGAGCCTGCGGTGTGGAGCGCAAGAATAATGCCACAGCCTTTCCCGGCATGTCGTAGAAGGCTACTAAAAAAAGGATAGGATGTGTATGCCAGCAGCTTGCATCATCCGAAAACTTTTATATTCTAACGAAACGCCAACTATGTCTCGGCTAAGGACTGACTCACCGGTTTCGATTTTTGGCTATCGTTCAATGACAAGGATTGGTTTCTGAAATTTGCGTACTCTCCTGGACAGTGGATAAAAAAGTCTCCAGAACGCACAAGTGTGATTTTCAGCGATACAAATTAAATTTCTTTGGAGTTAATGAGATAAAATGGTGGAATAGCGGATATTAAACGAGTATCTCTTTAACGCGTAGCACTGTAATATAAGGTGCGTTTTTTCTTGTACAGAGCAGAGTATAGGTAGAGCAGAATAAGCTGCAAAGAGAACGATATAGAGCAGATTAGAGTAGCGAAGACGAAAACGGGGCATGTCTTTGCTGGAAATGTGTCTTGGTTTAGTTTAGCATTCAAACTTCAAGTGAAATTTCAAGAGGAAACTTACATTCTTAGTACAGATACAATCGGACAAATTTCCTTTAGGCAGTGGAATCATTTTGTATGTTTTCTATTCCATATATGTAATTACACAAAACGAATATTTTGTTGACAGGAAATGCATTTTATGTGATTCCCAAACTGGAAACTGCCTGAAAACTTCGACTCATGTGC
Source organism: Chloromyia formosa (assembly GCA_964017055.1). NCBI lineage: Eukaryota > Metazoa > Arthropoda > Insecta > Diptera > Stratiomyidae > Chloromyia > Chloromyia formosa. The sequence goes on from OZ024818.1 coordinate 34,737,890, forward strand.
CACCTGCATTTCAAAGAGCAGACTATTTAACAGAGTAGAATTCTTACACTAACCTTCTATCCAGAGCATGGCTGTTAGAAAAAAGCGAGCCTATTGTTAAGCTACCGGTTGTATAGTCAAGAGTCAGGGGCAGGGCTTTTTTTAATCAGAACCACACGAAACTGTCTCTTATCTTGGAATTCGGTCTCTGACAGAAGCATGATCGCTAGGTTCGGAACTAAAATGAGAAGCATCACATTTACTTTTACAAAGACATCAGAAGCTCGCATCGATTAAAGTAATAAAGTATTTAATCGTCTTAAATTGATCTCCAGAGGTACGTTTCGCTAGTCACACGATCGTCGCACATTGTTCGCGATTAACGATCAAGCCATAAAACGCGAAGCGTGTATTTTTTCGATCATCGCCTGATATCGAGGAAGAGTCGTATCTAGCAGGACGAACATTAAGATTTGTTTTGATAGACGCGACTGAGCGACTATCTTTAGCGACTGTAAAAAAAGACATCATAATGAAGCACTATTTGGGTGTATTTTGAGGTGTGGGATTTTGCCGGATGCCGGATGTACCTCCACATAAAATACAAACGAATAGTGCTCCCTTCTGGTCGTTTTTTTTTCAAAGTCGCCAACTATAGTCATTCAGGCCTACCTAGCAAATTAAGCATTTAAAAAGTCTTCGATGGAGGAGTTCCATGAAGGAGTCGATCATAAGAGCAAATTTAAACCGTCTGCAAGAAGGACGTATGTCGAAATTCTTGGAAAGGTAAAGGCAGATCGAGTACATAAAGCGATTAATGATGGCCCTCCATATTAAGCTTTTAGTCCAGTAATTGCGTGACAACTAGCGGCGGATTCAGGAAAAATTGTAGACGTTTTTTGAAATGACAACTCCTTAGTGTTGACACAAGCACACTTTTGGACATAATAAATAAAATCTAGGAAATACGGCTGTCCATTAATTGGGGTGATGAGGCCAATGCTCTGGAGTGTTGTTAACGGCGATTTTAACCCTATGGTGTTGAGACGAGCACATTCTTGGACAGGAAGTGAAATCTAGGAAGTACGGGTATAGTCTGAAACGGGGTGATGAAGCCAATGCAGTGGAGTTTTGCTGTAGGCGCTTTTAACCCTATGGTGTTGAAGCAAACACATTCTTGGATATGAAGTGAAATCAAGGAAATACTGGTGCCGTCTGTATCGGGATGATGAGGCCAATTCAATGCAGTATGGTTGTAGTTGCTGTTAACCCTATGGTGTTGAGATGAACATAATCTTAAACATGAAATGAAATCTAGGAAATACGGGTGTCGTCTTAATCGAGGAGATGAGGCTAATGCAATGGAATGCTGCTGATGATATTCTTAAAATTTTCATGTTGTGTTGCAAGCCACTGCACATAAGTTGGCATTCGCCAGCGACCGGTAGCGCAATGTGTTGAGGCATCAGTTTCATGTTTGACTACCGGCGTTTCGGGTTCGAATCCCGTCCACGACGACGTTGGTGGCCATGGATGTGCAGGAAGTGCATGCTGGCAACAGCATTCTCCGATACCAGTTTATGCCGAGAATCGTCAACTGGGCCACATGAACCAGTAGACGCGCTATGCCCCACAAGGGGTTACGGCAATTGAGAGAGAGCTGATAAAACTCGTGCAATACAAACATTGATGACATTCCGTTGCCTGAATAGCGTTACCGGCAGCATAAATAGTTATGCTAAGGTCGTCGGAACGCATAGCATAGGTGCGAGTTTCTATGTGCACAGAGTGGATCTCTGTATGCGGATGTGATACCGCCACAGCTGATGCCAAATCGGCAGGGGTCATTTAAAAGTGGAGAAGAAGATTGGTTTTGGGAGTGGAACGGATTATTTGGCGGTCTTTTCGGGAGTAGTTTTTTGATGGCTGTGATTTTGGAGATTGGACATTGAATTGTGAAAAAAGAAGACAGTTTTGGTTGATTTGAAGGAGGATGGTTTTGGCTTTTGAATTTTGGAGGTGGTGAAAAAAAAGGAAGCGGCATTGAAGTGACTAAAGTGATTGATATAAACAAAGAACTTGTGAATGAAAAAATGAAATTCATGGTGATTTTGGCTGGAATTGAAATCAAAAAGATATTTTTTTTCTTGCAACTGCATTGAAATTAATATTTGGAAAGTGTTCCAGCAAAGAGTGAGTTGATTAGTCATTGGGGGAAGTGCATTCTTGCTCGAAAAACAAAATTGCTCTGTCACGGATTTTGCCCTTTGCCGAGATTTGAATTTGTTTTATCGTTTTTTGATGGATGTGACTCCAATTCTATCAGATTGAATACTCTTGCTTCGAGATTTTGCATCAAATCTGGAATATCGAATTTTAATCGCAACGCTGAAAACTAACGTATTTGACGACGGCACATGATTACTTTACGAAGTTTTGAGTTAAAATTTAGATCTCATTTCCTATGTTTTTTTGTTATAAATTTATATTTTTTTGTTCCTTACCATTGGAGAGCCATCGAGGTTGCGGTCGATCGTTCGTCGCTGGATAACCGTACGTTCTTCCTTTTCTCTTTCATATGTACCTATATATAGTATTATATATTGAATTTTTTTTTATAGGGATTCATTTTTATACCCTAGACTTTATAAGTACATATATGGAATATTGTTTTTGTCACGACGAAAATATGTAACACCTTAAAGGAGGCTCCGGAGGTACATATAACAATGCATATACATGTGTAAATGATCAGAGTCAGCTCTTGATTCGATTTAGCCATGTCTATCTATCTGTCTGTCCGTTTTTGCGTATGTCCGTCCGTTCGCACGATAACTTTTGACAGAATGAAGCTAGAGACTTGAAATCTTGGTCAAATGTTTGATGTGGGATTTAATTAGTTGGTATTAACGACGAGCCAGATCCGACTCAAGGAACTCTTACCTCCCCTACAAATGAGACTTCAAATAAGTGATAGCTTTCGACAAAATGAAGCTTGTGACTTGAAATTTTGGTCAAATGTTTGTGCTAGGGTTGTTATTGAAAGAAATGCTCAAAATCCGGTGAAAGGAACCTCTACCTCCCCTACAAGTGAGACTTTAAATAAGCGATAACTGTCGATAGAGTGAAGCTAGCGACTTAAAAAATTCGACAAATATTTGTAGTGCGATTTAGTTAGTTGAGAGAATGGTCAAGATCCTTCCGAATGAGTGCCAAACTCCCCTATAAACTGGCCATATAGGAAACCCACTTTTAATGCACATAGTCGTTCCCAATTGGTACTTTTAGTATCACCACTAGGTCTGTACAAGTTAAGGGTATATAGGTATATACGGTTTGAACGAGTTAGTGTATCAAAAACACGTTTTTGTCAATGTAACAAAAAGTGCCATAACTTTTCAATCTTTGCAGATGCAAATACAGACATATAGCAATTGTCTACGTTTCTAGATCATCTGGACTCCCTGAATTATAGAAATTGCAATTTTAATTGTTTGGGATCAATTTACCAATTTCCGTATTTTTTGATAAGTCGCAAAATTTACTTGTCGATTTGATTTTAAGAAGCAGGTAGGTTTTATAATACGTGTCCTTCTTTACGTGCTCGAGAAAACACAGGTCCACACTTTGGTACACTTGTAGTCAATAGGGTTTTTATTGCACCACGTAGTGTTATGGAAGGGGCGAATGCTCGCATTTGTGGCACTTATATTGAATAAATGTACGTAATAAACACTAAACAATTGCAATAATTTCTTCAATATATTAAACAAAAATTTGAAAACCAAAGCTGAGTTGTGCTCAGGGGTCACCCCAATTAATACACATACCAAATTTGATTGAGATTGGCTCACGGGAACTGCCGGGACAAAGGTACCAACTCACAACACAGCATGCATCTGATTGCCTGATTGCCTGTCCATTACATATGTATATGTACGTATATAGGGGACCAAAAATAAAAAAACGCCTGCTTTTATTTTTGGGGTCCCCATAATACTAGGGGCCCGATCAACTTTTGCGAAAGGTCCGGCCGGAATCACGCTACTGTTTTTATATACATATATGTGTTTTTAAATGTGCTCAATTTCTAGCGGAAATCCTTTTATATATTTATTTATTATTTATCACGGAACAGGATATACAGGGTTACTGGTAAGTCGAGGTGTTCCTTGTAACACGTTATAATATAGCAAAAATGCAACAAAATGAAGCTACAAATGTTCTACCGATTTTAAGTGGCTACTGAGATATTTAAGTAAAAAAAAACCATGGATTTAGCCATTTAATATAAGAATTTAAAAAAAGTACTAAGTTAATGGGTTGTAGCTTATTTTTTTCTCTTAGCCAACACTATTGCAGATATTCTCCAATCATTCAAAATTTCAAAAATACTTCACATCTCGACGCTGACGCTGCTGCACTGATTATTTTTTCTCAGCATTTCAATGGAATGGATTGGGTTTTGGTACACTACCTCGTTCAGAAGACTCCAGACAGACGTGAGAATCTAATGGTGTCAAATCTGGCCTTCGTGCAGGCCACGGAATTGGTCCACCTCACCCATTCCACCGGTGGAGGTAGTTTTCATCTAGCCACTGTCTTACGCTTATTCGATAGTGTCCTGGATCTCCATCGTGCTGAAAAATTATGTTATTTCTTGTTTCTTCAGGAATATTGTTAAGTAATTCCAGCAACTCGTGTCTGAGAAAATCTTTATAGTCTTCTCTATTTAGATTATCAGGCAGAAAATAGGGTCCAACTATTCTGACACCTATCCACACATTCAGAGAAAATCTGCGCTGACATGAAGTATCCCTAACTTGTTTTGGGTTTTCATCAATTTTTCGGGACCAAAATGGCAAATTGTGATAATTCGTTTTTCCGTCCTTATTAAATTTCGACTCATCAGTTCACAAAATATTTTTTTAATAATCAACTTCATTTGCATCGGCGTCAACACGAAGCGGAAAAATTGCAACCGCATTGTTGGGACTCCCTCTTCGAGTGTGCGCACAGGTTGATAAGGTTGGGAAGGGTGTTGCCCCGATTGATGGACAACAGACCACGCCTTCCACTGAGACACCCCAAACTGATGAGCTTCGACGTTGGACAATGTATTGGGATCCGCAATAAAAGCCCCCAACACCTGATCCTCCTGATAGGCCGTATATCCGGCTGGTCTACTGCTGTCAAATTGTCTTCTTTCCACGTTTCCCGTTTCAGTTATCTTTGGTAGCCCTCAAAGACACTTACATGGGGCAGTCAGATGCTTCAAATGCGGTGAAAACAAACATTATTCCTTAGCTCGCCACAAAAGGTTTTCTAAATTTAGTTCCACACATCATCGTAACATCGGAAGTTTGGCACTTAGCGAATCAACAAAACCTTCTCACGAAACGGTTGATCCCCGACTGAGATGGCTGGGGTGGAAAGAACAAGTAAATAGTCGCACCCGATATACTACTCAATTGCCCTAACCCCTTGTGGGGCATAGCGCGTCAACGGTTCCATGTGGCCCAGTTGACGTTTCGTTGGCATAAACTGGTTTCGGAGAATGCAGTTGCCAGCATGCACCTCCTGCACATCCATGGCCACGAACGTTGTCGTGGACGGGATTCGAACCCGAAACGCCAGTAGTCAAACCTGAGACTGATGCCTCAACACACTGCGCTACCGGTCGCCCAGAAAATATAACAAATTCTCTATGCTAAAAATATGAATTTTTATTTTTGTTTTGCTTTGATTGAGTGAGAAATTTTCGAGAAATAATCATTGCAATTTGGTCCGGTAAATTCTTAGGTGGTTTTTTGTTAATTGTAGATTTTTCGGTCAGAGTTGAACTTGGAACAAATTGATATGTTAATTGTGAAACCGTTAGCTATCGTTGGGCATACTTTTCATCGGTTCCAAGATATTGTCCGAGGGAAATTCCAAATTGATTGCACTACAAAGGCTGCTCTTGGTTATTATACCTATACTTAACTTGTAGCGAATTAACCTATTAAGGCCCGTTTTCTCAATGTCCGGTTAAACTGCCAGTTAGCTATCCGGGACACTAAATTTAACCTTAGCGCATGCAACGCTCAAAATATGATAATGCAGTCCACAGCGCAGCTAATGCAGGAGAAATTCAGCTGATTTTCTTGGCGGAATTCTGCCACCTGTTCAATTCTATTCTACGCATGTGCCACCTCTCATCAATATTTTGCGGCTGAGTTGGTTTCAGATCCGTTTCCTTCGATGAATATCCAGAACTCTGTTCCTTGTGACCAGTTTAATTGTCTCATTTGAATGGGCGAACGTGAACAGTTCTAGCTGTCAAAATCTCAGCAGTACGTATCAGCTCTTTGAAATTATTGTCCGATAAATTCTTAACCGGAAGATGAGGGCCGGTTAGCGTTTATCTACAGGATAAGATTTAACCAGACATCGAGAAAACGGCCCTAAATTTATTTTCAATATTTCGGGAGCCGTAAACAACGACGGAATCAAATTTAGGGCACTCCAAAATATTGAATACTCCTCCAAGTATCCCAGATAATAAAAGCCTTACATATTATGCAAAAAATTCAATTAAAATGGAAATGTTCCACTTATATCTTATAGGTTTATCCACAGAGTTGAAACATAAAAGCTAACGCACTGAAGATGATATTCAACAGAAAGTACCCACCTCGTTAGGGAATCCGATGAAATCTTGTCCTGCATTAAACTTAAAGAGCTCCCCAATATACGGTAGAATTGAGATCGAAGGTCAAAAATGATGTATAATATCATTCTGTAACAGTAGAATCCTTACATTTCCCATCCCGAAAGATACTTTTGGGGATAATATCATAAAATGAATGCATGTTTTCGTTACCGTTTTTACGAATATTGCTGCTACCGCCACAAGACAAGGCCGCCACGCGCCGTCGCGTCGCCCTCCGAATAATCGTAAAACCCCATCCTTGAATTGAACACGAACCGTTGACAATGGGGAGTCAGCCAGGACGACATTTCATGATGGTTTCGTATTCTAGTCATCGTTTCGGTAATCCATTTTAGGAGTAATTTAAGAAGATAATCTCCAATTGACTTTGGTTAGATTGAAACCTACCCTTTCCGACTTGTACATGTACTACAATATATAGCCTACAGGGTGTGAACATTTGCGCAATTTGATGTTGATACTGTGGTGTTCAGTCAATTCGGCAACGAAGTGTGATACACAGTGAGTCAGTAGTTTAGTCACGTAGGTATCAACCTGTTGAAAAGCCTGTCAATTTATCGACACAGATAATGTTCTTGTTTGGTGTTATATTGCTTATACAAAACTGATAAATTGCATGGTGAATAATTAATTTATACCCTAGGGAAAGGAAATTTAATTAGTGTCGGGTTAATTTATACACGAAGCTGGCGCTTGCAATGGATAGCGCAAGAACGAAAGAAACAAATAATTAAATTCGATTAAATGTTTTACCGTACGAAGGAACAATTGCAATTATTAAAGTATCAGATCTTCGACTGTAATGGACTTCTAAATACTTACGAGTATATTGGATGGATGCAAAAGGAATGCTTTGAGTAAATTTTCTCGTCAAATGCAAGCTTATTAATCGTCGGAGGGCTCCCATATATTTTTGTAACGTAAAGGGAAGAGTGCGGTCCCTGGGACTCAATACCCTATTACTTCCCGAAATTTATAGTTTTAATTTTTTGTTCGAGGTAAATCATTGGAAGGTTAGGTGTAGGGACTCCCATGATATATCCCGGCACACTTATCAAACCACCACTGGGTCCGTTATGGCACCGCCAAAAAAGTCACCTTTATTCAAACCTACGTATTAAACCAGTCTGTACTAGCAATGTAACGATTTAGCCTAATGGCGGTCATATCCCTAAGGACATCTAAATTCATGAAGTCCCGAGAGCCCAGATATTTCTTTCTCTTGTCAGCCAAGTCGAAGTCAGACGAAGAGGTCGTGATGAAAAGTACGGAGTCTCTCTAGGCGAGCTTCCCGATTAAAGGTCTAAACATACAGTCCCCGTACCAGGGTAGCGCCGTAGTCGCCCATATACCGGGTACATTGCAAGCGAAGACACACACTACTCGTACCGGCACCCAACCGTATGTTCCCGTATCGAAAGTTCGTCGGAACTGAAATCAAACATTCCGATTTGAAAGCGGCACACAATGCCATTTTATCGGCACTGTGTGTTTCGAATTTCTTCCCGTACCGCACAGTGAGTGAGAAAAATTAGACCAAACTCGACGGGCACGTTCCGCCCTGTGATGTGCAGGTGACTGTCTGTTGTCCGCTTGGGTAAGTGTGAACTACCAGACTGTCTTATGTTGTAAAATGCCCCTACTGTAGGTCGTCTGTATGAGACTACGGCACTGCCCTGGTGCGAGCACTATATGTTTAGACTTTAAGCAATTCCCCGTGATAATCCCTACTACCCTGCCGGTGTGCTTTCTGTTCGGTGACAACAGCGCGGCCAGGGTCGAAAATCGGTCAAATCATCCTTGTTGTCTGGCATGTTTTGCCGCTGAGCCATCTTATATCAGCTCTATTCACAGCAGCGGAATTAATTGGCACTTTGCACATGGTAAATGGCATTTTGATGTCCTCGCGTCTTTTGTTAACCACCCCAGTTGTACCCTTTTGAGCCAGCTCATCCGCTTTGCAGTTACCATTCAAACCATTATTTTTGGGGATCTAACAGAGGGTGAAATTAATGAAACCACCCATTTCTGCGAGGACTGAGCCGCAGCTCTGAATGGGTTTTAGAAGTCGTCAGGACGGATTCGAGTGAGCGAATCGCCGCTTGACTGTCAGTAAAAATAATGATGTCCCTCGTAGTAATAACATGAATGCCCAGTCAAGACAGGACTTCAGAGATTTCTGGAACCTCCACACTGCAATAACCGGGAAGACGGAATTTTCATTCCCCAATCCCCAGTAAATCCGAGTAAATACCAATCCCGATGCCTTCGCCCGTCCTAGAGCCATCTATGGGGAAGACAATAGATTCGGTGTTTAAGGGCATTTCCCCCGTCCATAGACTCCTCAACGGAGTCAGACTGGTAAAATTTCTGACAAAATTATATTTTGGAGAAATGTAGTCCATCTCCCTTGGGAGATCGGAGTTGTTCAGTATGGTAGCATGCTTCGCACTCAGCGCACGCGAATGCGCAAGACTGTGTTTGCCGCGAGTCAATCGCCCAAAATATCCAACGGGAGCAAGCCGAGTATCATATCTAGGCCGGCTGACGGAGTAGTTATAAACGCCTCCGTTGCGGCTAACGCAGCTAGCTTTCGTACCATGCCAGCAGATCACAGTATGCCGCTCCTCTGCGTGCTGTCCATGACATGCTGACACCGTACAATAATATGGGATGTACAACAGCTGTGTATATCCAAAATACCGCTTTCGCTGCAAGCCCTAGTTTTTACAAATGGCCCTCCTGCATGAGCTACCCGATCTTAAATATTAAGCTCCACCTTAGCTTCCTGTCGAAGATAAGATCGAGAAATTTAGCTTTATCAGTGAAAACAAATTTATACCCTCCAGTGTAGGGGATTCAATTGAAAGGATCGTGTGCAGTTTACAGCACGCTGCTTAGGGTATCAGGAAACCTGCCCGTCACTGTGATGGCGATGTTGTCTGCGTAAGCAATGGTTTGACACACAATCTTCTTTAAAAACAGTCTGTTGACTCTCAAATTCCAGAGAATGGGAGACAGTATGCTTCCCTGCACGCAGACGATGTTCTCAAGGTTGTACGGACAAGTCTTGATCCCAGGAGCGTGTTAATGAGTGTGCAATTCGACTCATCAACCTCCAGGTTGAAGAGTGCTTCGATAATTGCACTAGATTTGATGTTATTGAAAGCTCCGTCGATATCAAGGAAATCAGCCATAGTGTACTGCGTTTGCTCAAGTGATTTCGCAATAAAATCAACCAATGGGCGCAGTGCCGTATCTACCGATCTACCCTTCCAATACGCATGCTGCAGTTACAAGGCGTAGTGGTATAGTATTTCGAGAATGGATATGAATAAGTCTCTCTCTAGCAGTTTCAACAGTGTTGAAGATATATTAATCGCTCTTAGGTTTTTCGGGTGCGCATGCGAAATTCCACCCCCTTCGGGATAAAGCAAACTCATACCTCGTGTTGTGTTGCCTTACCCCTGTGGTGCGGGCGTAATAATAAGCCACAGAATCTCCCAGCAAGTCGCAGCTAGGTGGCTAATTGAGGAAGCCGGAGGTGCATGCTGGCAACTGCATTCTCCGGAACTAGTTTATGCCAACAAAACGTCAACTGGGCCACACGGAACAATTGACGCGCTATGAACCATAAGGGTTAGGGCAATTGAATACTACCTCCAGCCAGATGCGAGGAACATAGACCAATTCCAGGCAGGCCTTTTAATTCCCTCTATCTAAGGAGGATATAGAATATCTGAACATTGTTGCAAGTGCGCTGGAATAGTACCGTCGAGTCCAGCAGATTTAAAAGGTTTGAAGCTTGATATCGCCCACATAACCTTCTCTCGATAAAGGGTAGATCCACTGTCACAAGGTGTTAAGCAACAGGTATAGGACCCCCCAGATGAAACTGTAATCGACCTCCCGGGAAAGTGCATTTCTAACAGACACTCAATGGTTTCTTTGTTCGAAGACTTCCAGGAATTGTCTTGCTTTTGTAGGAAGCGAAGGGGAATTTGTTTCGATCTAGAAATTGACAGCTGACGCGCATATTTTACCGGAACGGAAAGCATATGGAGGAGAAATCGAAAAAACAAATCCAGATTCGGTTTTCAGAGCCGCGTCCATTGGACCAAATGAAGTTTCAAGCATCTATCACTAGGGGATTCGCTTCCAGTTATGGTTTTGAATTACTACGTTTGGGGGGATGTATAATCAATAAAAATACAACGTAAATAAAGTTTTAGTTACTTAAATCTCCTCGAGTTTCACTGCTTGATTTTTCTGCAACCGTTACAAAAATGTCCATCTCTATATGTACGTAGTGCGGTCCATGAGTTCTTGGCCTCATATAGTAAATAGAGTGCGTTCGCAAAAATCTTTATGCAAGCGTCAGTGACAAGTCTCGACAAGCTTTACACAAAATTTCAACTTACTGCTTCAATCCGTTTAATTGTAGTAAACCTCGATCGATCACTCCGGTAAGTTGTTTTAAAAAATGTCTCAAATTCAGTTTCGCGTTGTTATAAAGTTTTTGACTAAAGAAGGATTAACGCCAACACACGCTGTTTACGGCGATTTGTGTCCATCATTTTCGACAATAAAAAATTGGTCTAAGTTGTTTCGTTGGGGACGAGAATCATTAGAAAATGACCTACGTACGGGAGGTCCTGTGACGGTGACTACCCCACAAAACATTAAATTTGTGGAAGAAATTGCTCTAAGTGCCCGACGTCTAAAAACAAAAGAAATTGCAGCACAGACCGGCATTTCCAAAACAAGTGTTCTAAGGATCCTTCATGAAAATTTAAATATGACAAAAATTAGTGCAAGGTGGGTGCTTCGAATTCTCAGCGCAGTGCAACAGCAGCGCCGAGTAGAATGTTGTGAGCAATTTTTAGAGCTTTGCCAAGAGGACCAAGAAGGAGTAATCCAATCAATTGTAACGGGCAATGAAAACATGGTCTGTTACTATGATCCGACATCCAAAAGAGATTCCATGGAGTGGCATCGGAAAGGAGAACCCGTGCCAAAAAAAAGCAAAGGTCACTCAAAGCACCAAAAAAGTGATGGCTACAATCTTTTGGGACTGCGAGAATCCTTCCGATTGAATTTAAGGAATCAAATACAACCGTGAACGCAACATATTACTCTTGACTTACTAAGGCAGTTGCGTCAAAAAATGATCGAGAAAAGGCGCGGAAAAATCAGCCAAGGTGAGCGCTTGCTTCATGACAATGCTCCAGTCCACACTTCTTCGCTTTCCAAGGCTACTGTTCGCGAAAGTGGCTTCACAGAGATTGAACACCCGCCATATAGCCCTGATCTGGCCCCATCCGACTATTTTTTGTTCTCAAAGTTGAAGGCCGAGTTAAGGGGTAGAAGATTCAACAGTGACGATGAAATTAAACAGGCGGTGTACGACCATTTTGTCTCTAAAGATGCATCATATTTTTATAGTGGCTTAGAAGCTTTAGTCAGACATTCTGAAAAGTGTGTAAAGGGAGAATATATTGAAAAATAGTCACAGTTTTTTTTTTTTTATTTAAGACTTTTATTTCTACAATATGTTAGGCTAAGAACTCATGGACCGTACTACGTAATATGTTATTAAACTGCATTATAGTGAAAGTAGCAACGTCTGATGAGGTTGATGTCAGTTTATTTGTATTAGGTCGATTAAAGCATAATACAGACTATTCTATTTTCTCATCCTGTTCATCTAGTTATCTTCCATGATGAGAAAGATTGTGGCTTATTTTTACACTCCACACCACAGAGGCCATCTTATTTGTCCAAGAGCAAATTAAAAAAAAAATGCAACATTTAATAAAAACAAATTATTTTTTTTTTTAATGTGAACGTATACTGCCGAAGCCGAGTATGGATGCTACATACGCACACAAAAGTACATAATCCCTTATCACATTTAATACGCGTACATCTCATCAACACACTGCGCTACCGATCATCCTAAATGCCCCACAAGGGGTTGACGGGATCCAGTGACATCTCCTCAATCTACATATATTTTGAATCCACATGTTTCCAATTTGATCCCTTTTATATCTCGGTGAATAGTGATTCATCCATTTCATAAATATCTTAAATCATCCCCATCAAGGACTTTCATCATTTGAATATCGACATCATGTAATCTAAACTCTTCGATTAAAAAGTAGGGTAGTATTCCAAACGCAAACACAGCGGAACTTAAAGTTGAAAAAAGAAAGTTTGTCTACTCTCAATAAATTTCCAGCAATTCAACGGGATTGTACCGATTGTAGTAATGCTGCAGGGTGAAATAATTTCAATGAAAGCGGAGATCGAAAGTGATTTGTATATGTCTCCCCGGAGGGAAAAATGGATGCCAAGAAATTGTGTTGACTTTGAATGTTTATTTGTTTAAGCCCCTTAAAAAAAAGAATAACGAACAAAATTGACGAATTGGTTGTATTTTCTGAAACAAATAGAAAAAAGTTCCTATTTCGAAGAAGAGAAAAAAAAGGAGTACGACTTCCCGGCACGGTGAAAAGGGAATTCGCCGAAAAATAAATATACCACGAAAATAGGAAAATATCGATTTTTAAAGGAATAAATGTGGGATTTTCCTTTCCTTTTTGTTTTTCTCTTGAAGCCCAGGAAACTCTTTTAGAGTAACTAGACATAGTCGTCTAGTTGTTTATGTTGACACATGAAATTTTAATTGGATTTTTTTACAAAACTTAAGAAGCCGTTGGGTTGGGTCAATGCAGACTTGCGGTTTGTCGACGCTGCGGCACCGCAATTTCTTTCTGAATAGTAACTAAGAATGTATCGTTGTTTTGTCAACTTGTGCATTCTGATGTTTCGCACTTGTATTGCCGAAAATCACAAATTTCTGCATTTGTCTTTAGTCAAGAAACTGCTTCTCTGTCAACGGTTGTTTTCACGACCCTACTCTTGTAACATACGCCAATAGTTGAAGCGAAACCCGAGCTTTGCATTTTATCTGGCATTTACGCACATTTTTGTATGAAAATATGTATGAGTGGAGATTTCTTCCAACTACCGTCTTTCACCACGGCTCAGTCGGAGAACGAAATTGTTGGCGGCGCCACGACGCGACTCTACCATATATAGTAAACCCTGTTTCCCCATCTTTGTGTGGACGGGCATTTTCCAAATATGGGTAAGTATTGTAATGTTTCCTCTGCTGAGCGAAACCAGGTTCGTTAGATATTCTTGTGCTGAATAATGAAAATACTTCGATTGAAAAAAACACATACTTTATTTTACAAAACAAACTACACACGCGTAACGAACAATTAACGTCAAACTAGCTCGAACTAAACTTCTGTTGTCGGTAGTTTTCCCGTTGAAACTTATTTTCATTAAAACAGTGCGTTTCCATAACGAGATCTTTATTTTTCCTTTTCGAATACAATTGTTTCGAGAGACACTTGCTCTCTTCCTCAGTTCGTGGTGCTGACTACTCAACGATGGCTAAACTACATCCTTAAATACTAATACTATTATGATCCTACCTTACACAACTTTTTAAAAAACTAATTAAGAGCAATAAATCCTTACACGACCTTACATCACTAATTAGGGCTGTATCCTAATACATTTTATCTAATTTACCTAACCTAACATTTCATATTTTTTATTTTGGGAAATTTCCTTTAGGTTTTCCCTGATTAACGACCTTTAATAATTTAGATGGGCAATTTCCATCATCGTGGTTCAACAGACATCTTTTCGGTATCCTACTGATCTCGAGACTTTCCGCTGCGTCGAGTTTGTAGGGTTGTCGGACTGCTCGTAATATTTCGACGTCGTCAAAAACGATCGAGTGTCCCGATTCGACCAAATGCCGCGCAACCATAGACTTAACATGTCGTATGGGATTCTTTCGTCCTAGTTCCGCGTCTTTCTTGTGCTCCTCGAATCTCGTAGTGATTAGGCGTCGGGTTTGTCCTATGTATACCATCTCACAGTCCTTACAATTGATCTTGTAGATTCCGCTTCTCTCTGTTTTTCTCAGGTGGTCCTTCGCACTACCTAGACGTGCTTTAAGCTGGTGCATTCTGCTGGTTCCTACTGCATCGATCCGGTGCTTTGCCAGCACCTGCCTGATACGACCGAACATCGGTGAGAAAGTTATCCCTGCTCTGCGCTCTTTTGTAGCGTCTACCTGTGAACCAAGTGTAGACAGACTTGCTCGATCGCTCTGGGTTCGCTTCTTCCGGATCAGGTTGTCAATGAGCTTAGGGCTGTATCCGTTGATACTCGCAGTTTCTTTAATGTAGTCGAGTTCGACTTGGTATCGGGCGGCGTTCAGCGGTGTACTTACTAGTCTGTGCACCATACTATGGTACGCTGCCACCTTATGTTGCCATGTGTGTTGTGAGGTGCTCACGATGGTGCGTTGCGTGCTCGTCGGTTTCCGGTATATGTCGAATTGTATTTTATCGTCTTCTCGCATGATCTTCAGGTCCAGAAAAGGCAAAACGTTATTCTCCTCGACTTCCATGGTGAAGTTGATGTTCTTGTGGATTTTGTTGATGTCCTCTAATAGGCTGCTCGCCTGGTTCCTAGGTGCGATCGTGATAATGTCATCGACGTATCTAGCCCAAAATCGTGGCATTAGCCCTCGTTTCGCTATTTCTTCCTCGATCGACGCCATGAATATCTCGCTCAATAGGGGTGACAAAGGGTTCCCCATTGCTGTGCCTGCTGTTGTTTTGAAAAAATGCTCTCTGAAGGTGAAATATGTTTCACTCATACAGAGGGCCGCTAGCTTGGTGTATTGCCTCGTCTTTAGTCGCCATTCCGGTGTAGTATCGTCGAACTTCGTCAACCATTCCTCGAATTTAAGCAATGCTTCCTTCACTGGAATACTCGGAAAAAGAGCTTGGACGTCGAAAGATATGATCACCTCGTCCTCACTGATGGATTCCACACTTTTTAAGCGCTCGATGAGGTCCCCTGAATTTTTTATAGCGTATGGGCTATAAAAACTACCCAGCTTCTGACACTCCTTTATGAGCCACTTAGCTATGTTGAAGGTCGGGGAGTTAGTATCCGCTATAATTTCCCGTACCTTGTTGCCGGGTTTGTGTATCTTCGGCTGAACTCTTATACGAGGTAGAGATGGATTCGGCATACGTAATGCCGCAATATTCTGCACCACTCCCGTGCATTCTTTTAAAGTTTTCTCCACTCGTTTTACAGAATTCGGTAGCGGATCGGCTCGGAGCTGAAAGAAGTTCCCCGTTTGGAGCTTAGCGTAGACCAACTCGTCGTATTTCGTCTTGTCCATAATGACGATTGTGTTTCCCTTATCTGCCTTCAAGTAATAAACGTCTTTCTTCCTCAGGGACGAAATTACGGCTGCTTCTCCACTATGTCTGCTCTCACTGTGGTTCCCTTGGAAGGAACGGACTATCGTCGCGACTTCTCGTCTAGCATCCTCCTTGTCATCTGTGGGGAGGTGGCGGATGGCTCCTTCTACATCGATAATTGTGTCGTCCATGGGTAATTTGCTTCTGGCCGCGTAGTTGAATCCTTTATTGAGCAGCTCTAATTCATCTTTGGAAAAAACCACGCTTGATTTGTTGACAACGAAATTCTCGACCAAGTGCACCTGTGTTTTCTCGTCTTCACTCGTGGAACGCAAATGCCGCAGTTTCTTCTCCAAGTTATCCCTCTTCTTGTTCTTCTCGCAGTCGTATGCCGTTTGTATTTTATGGAAGGTGCTATAGATAGGTTGACCTTCAATGGCTAGCATATCAGCCAACAACAGATGATTGCTATACGTCCTTAGGGTGATCGCATCCAAGTGTGTATAATGATTTTTGATGCTTTCCTTGATCATGGAGGTTTCGACCTGTTTTTTGTAATTCGCCGCTCTTTTCATTCCTGACTTGATATAAACTTTATGAGACTTAGGCACTACGTTGTACTTAAGACACTTCTTAAGGAATTTGATATCTTCACTTATATGTGCCATCTTTTTCTTGAGTTTGAGTAGCCTGTTGAATACCGTAGAAGACTTGGTTGTCGAGTCAAACTTCTGTTGTCGGTAGTTTTCCCGTTGAAACTTATTTTCATTAAAACAGCGCGTTTCCATAACGAGATCTTTATTTTTCCTTTTCGAATACAATTGTTTCGAGAGACACTTGCTCTCTTCCTCACGACTAAGGTCGTGTAAGGATTTATTGCTCTTAATTAGTTTTTTAAAAAGTTGTGTAAGGTAGGATCATAATAGTATTAGTATTTAAGGATGTAGTTTAGCCATCGTTGAGTAGTCAGCACCACGAACTGAGGAAGAGAGCAAGTGTCTCTCGAAACAATTGTATTCGAAAAGGAAAAATAAAGATCTCGTTATGGAAACGCGCTGTTTTAATGAAAATAGCTCGAACTATTCGTTAACGATAACGAGATGACGATTATTTTCTTTCCGCTTTATAGCGATCCAACCGCCACTATGTGTCGAGTCCTACTACTTCTTTTCTCCTTCGGTGACATCTGAGTTTGAAATCCATGCATTCGGCAATTAGCAAAGACTCTAGATTTTTCGAGATGTTCCAGTCTCGGGTTTACACTACTCAACGAAGGTTCGAGAATCCGCTTCATTATCGATGGTTCTGTTTCGAGATGGATCGAGACTATGGTAGAGCTTAGTACAGTGTGGGTCGTAAAAGATACCCACTCCGTACACGCAACAGTATTTTCCTTTGAATGATTTTAAGTATCACCCGGTGATGTTTTGGTGCTGCTGTAGGTGCGTGATAACATGACATTTTTGGGTCTATTTGCCTGAATCGGGGCGCAACCAATGCACTGGGGTCTTTGAAGAGAGAATCAGAGGAAATGAAAAAGAGCGAGAGAAACGAAGTAATTCGGCACAAGTGAGGAAGTAGGAAGGGGGATGGAAATTTGACATCGATCGTGCTTCTATATGGACCGGCCGGGTGTTCCGCGGCAGAGAGACAGACTGGAATGTTATTGTTCCAATAGGAGAAGTAGCAGAGGGGATGACATATTTTGTGCTTCCTGTGCTTTTCTATAGACTGCGCGGGTGTTGCGCAGTGGACGGCGTGTGTCTCTCTGTTTACTTTTTACTAGTTCGTATGTGGTGGAATTAGACGTCCAGAATTTTGTGCGTAGTAAATGGGGGTTTCATCTTCTATATGTTTCTGTGACTGGGGTACTGTTGAAGGCATTTTGAGTCCTTTGGTTAGGACAAAAGGAACTTCTTGGGTATAAAAAGAAGGTACTACTAAACTCAGGAAATATGGGTATCTTCTGAATCGGGGTGAAGCTACAATGAATTTTTAAGTACTTCAGTGCCTTGTCAATATAAAGTGGGTTTAGATTTAGCTAAGCCACTCGCGAAACTGTTGTGTGAGGAAACTCACCCGAAACTCAGCCGTGGTCAGTCTGACAGTTTTGGGTGAGGAACACGTTCACACTACACGCAGATTTACCTCGGGCATCAGTCTCGCGAGCTGTTCCGCTAAATCTAAACGCACCTCTAGAAACATATATGGCAAGAAATAAAAGCTGTAAGGTGTATAACGTACACGAAGGAAGTGAAGGTCATATTTCCATATCATTTCGAAGGCTCTAGCATGACAGTTGCTTCCTTGGAGACAGTCTTATTAATAATGTCCGCCTTGAAATTTAATCGTTTATTTTTATCTGTATTGGGCGGGCCTAAAGTATTAATCAGTATCGCTGCATTTTGCATGCTTAAAAGTTTCAATTTTGATTTTTTTCTAATTCAGTTGAAGGTCTTTTTTCACTTTGATAAATTTAAGGAAATATGTTCCTGGTCGTTACATTATTTTTTTCTCAAATCGAGGGTTACGCTCAATATAATATTGTAAATATATTTAAACTTTATTTGCGAATGTATCCTACAAGTTTCAGCAGTAGAACCGAATGCTTGTACAAAGACTACTTTCGTTTTCCACAATATTCTGCACTGCGTATAACACACAATCAAACATTATTCGGGTATATTCCCAGTGCCAATGACACTCAGTCGCCTAAGTGAGTGTCACCAACTTGTGTTAACAAGCAACTTGAAAACATTTGGCACCAGTCCTAGACTAGACTACACTAGACATAGACCCCTATGCTCCGTTGTGATGATTCCACAGAAAATTCATTACACGTTCAGTATGTTTAGATGAGTAACATCTGCTCGAACACGTTTACCAACACATTTCAGCTACAGAACAATGTTCCGATGGGCGACCATGATAAGGGTTATTTGGTAAACGAGAATAATTATTCTAGCAGGGCCAGTAATATCTGCTCAGTCATACGCAAAATTAAATCATGGTGTGAGAGATAGCTATTGTGATAAATTTAATAGAAATTCAGTTTTTCGGTAGTACAAGAGAAAAGAAGTATATTTTGATAGTTTCTACTATTACTTTGAAATACTTAAAAAGTAACGCGATAATTTCATGCGTGACGTAAGAAAACGTCACGACACAGCAATCTGTCTGAACGCTTAGTCCTTTCACCTCATGTGCACTGAAACGACGATAGGTACCAAAAAGAGATAGAATTGAAAAGGATACGGGCTCCCGATTACTTTTGCAGCTCGTGTGCACCGACCCTAAGATACAATCAAGTAGATTTTGGCATGAATAACACAAATAATGGAAGATTCACGAATGGCCTCATCGACCTATTACTTGTGGGCAATCAATCGAAAGTTTTCGTCGGCGAAACGTAACGAAATAATAAGATTGTTGTCTTGGGATGGAATTTGACGTTTCGTTTAGTTGAGAACATTATTCGGAGACTTTCATGTTGGTACCAGCATAGACACCACATACCTCAAGGGAAAGACAACACGAACAAGTGCGACTACGGTGAAACTCAAGACCACGGAACCTGTATAGGCCAGTCATCTTAGTCAAAATAGGGTAAGAATCTCGGAATTCGAGATACCCAGCTATAAACTTGCATATTTTTAATTTTGACATCCTAAGATTTGTCTCAAAACCTACATATGGTAAGGTGTCCGCGTCTGTCAAAAGTGATGGTCAAAGGTCTCAAAAATCGATTTTTTGCACATTTTTTGGAAATATCTGTTTTTTTGTGGTTTACGCTATTTGTATGTATGATCAATATTATAGAGGATAAAATTCTCTACAACTTTTGTCCCAAAAGTTTTTTTATACGTTGAATCGTTTTCGAGATACAGGGCAGTGAGCGCGAAGTGTTTAACTATGTAGAGTACCATTTAAAGTTAACCGGTAGTCCCGATCAAAAAAACGCCTCATAAAGTTACAAACGCATTATGGTTCTAAAATTGTTGTTGTATTTGATGGATATTCTGACTACAGTTAAAACATAAAAGCAATGGAGCAGCTGAGAAGGGCTGCTGCACTTTCAAAAACACACGAAGTTTGTTTCGACGAAACAATGGTTGTACCAATTAGCCAAGAAAAATTCCTATCAAATCGAAGTAATAAAGAGAAGCTAATTAATATGCTTATGGAGAAATTACAAGCTGTTAATATCACTGCAACACAGGCCAGAGATGATGCGGATGTTCTTATCATTGAAACAGCTATTGAAGAATCGAAACATAAATAAACAGCAGTTATAATATTTTAGGAGAAAATATTGATTTACTTGTCATTTTAATTGGGAGTACTCTATCTTACCAACAAGAAATTTCCTTTAAAATAGTTGGCAGAGGGAATGTAAGAACCGAAATATACTCCTCCAAAAGCTTGGATAAATATCCAAATCCTAAAAGACACATTTTGTTTTTGCACGCATTAAGTGGCTGTGACACGACTTCTGCACTCTTTAAAAAAGGAAAAAAAACTCTTTTAAGAACATTTGAGAAACTGCCGAATTTGAATCAAACTGCTGCAGTATTTGAAGAAGAAAACTGTCCGGTACAAAGATTATTTGAGAATGGAATGAAAACCTTGTTGGCAGTCTATAATGCTCCAAAATCTGTGGGCAGTATCGATCATCTTCGTTATGCCCAATATGTCAAATCAACAAAACTAAATAAACCTGTTCAGTTATCAAATATTCCACCAACAAGTGCAGCAGCTCATCAACATTTTAATCGTGTTTATTATCAAGTTCAAACTTGGTTAGGGCATGATTTGGAACCCCAGGAATGGGGTTGGGCAATGCGCAACGAATTCCTGGAACCCATCACGACGATTTTACCACCTGCTCCAGAGGAATTGCTAAACGCAATATTCTGCAACTGCAAGAATGGTTGTGGTTCGCGATGTGGATGTAGAAAATCGGGGTTCCAGTTCTCTTTAGCTTGTGGCCAGTGTAATGGGCAAGCTTGTCTCAATGCTTTGCCATATCAGAGTGATGCCAATGAAGATGGAACCTTTGACCTCGAAATCATGGAAGGCCTGGAGACATATGTCGTTAAAGACGACAATGAAGAGGAAGCTGAAATTCTGCAGCAACCGGAAGACAATGATGAAGAAGAAGAAGAAGAAGAAGAAGAAGATGAAGAAAATTAAAATTAGAACTTGTAGTTCTTATAATTATTATTCATTTTTTAGGGTTTTGTAGTAAAACAAAACCCTTATGAAATCGGTCATGCGTCCGTCTGTCTGTCTGTCTGTCCATGAAATATCTCACGAACCGCTGAAGCTACATGCATGAAATTTGGTGAAAATATGTGGAAGTACTATAATTCTCTGGAGAAAGTGACGCGTCGCAATAGCTCAACTTTAAGGGGGGGTCTCCATAGAGGGGAAATGAAAGGAAAATGAAAGGAAATGAAGGTCGAAATTTTTTGTTCGTCTGGTATAGGCAAGTGGGGTATCGTAAGAAAGGTACCGTCGAGTACATTCCATTTCTGGAATTTTTTCAAATTTGAAGAAACGGGAAAAGAGGGAGAGGGGAAAATATGTGGTCCGTGTTTGTCCCCCCCCTTGCATTTCGAGACCGTTACACTTAGAAATATGAAAATTTACAGAAAAGCGGCATTTCACTAACATAAAAAACTAAAAATAATAGAATTTCAAAATCGCATCAAAAAAGGTTAATAATAGTACATTTCTATTGTTGCAGTTAGCACACCCCTGCACCCTTTAGGCACACCCGAGACCAAAAATATTGATGGCCAATGATAACCAACACCATAGGCAATAACGTCTCTAAGTTTCATTACAATCGTGTAATATTTGATAATAGTACATTCACTTAAAGTTAGGCATTTTTACACTATTCATACAAAAAATACACCTACCGGCTTCGAAGGTGCGAGTACTACTTGCGTGTTGTTTTTCGTAGTGCGAATTGCAGATATTGTTACATATTATGGTTAATTACATTTATGAAAAGGTAAAGATTGGTAGGGGGCGATGTGTTGTAATTGGCCAACTATAACGAGCGGGGGAGGGGGTGGGGCGAAATTAAGGTCAAATTTTGTTTATCGACTGGTATAGGCAAGTCGGGTGTTGTGAGAAAGGTAATGTTGAGTACATTTTATTTTTGGCATTTACTTTAAATTTGTAGAAAGGGGAACAGTGAGGGAGGAGAAAATATTAGATCGTAATTTGTCCCCCCTTGCATTTCGAGACCGTTACACTTAGAAAAATGAAAACTTTCAGGAAGGTGGGTTCCGAATAGCATATAAAACGGGAAATAATGGAATTTGTATATCTCCTCAAAATAGGTTAATAATAGTTTATTTCCATAGTTACTGTTAGCGCACCCTTACATCCCTTAAACACGTCCGAGATAAAAAGTACAGATGGCCAAGGATAACCAACATCAATATGTTCTAAGTTTCATTACAATCGCCTAATATGAATGGGCATGTAAGATACTATATGATTTGTCAGACATTTTTATTATGTTTTTTTTTATCCATCTAAGTGGTACCAAGAGAAGCAAGGAGCCGATACTTGCGTACAAATATAAGTGCTTGCTACAAAACCCTCGGATTGCGGGCGTAGCCCTCTATATTCCGGTTTCATTTTAATTTTGACAGTCATAAATGTAGGGAAGGATAATTAAAAATTGATACGTAATGAAAAAAGTTATTAATTAAAGGTAATATTTAAAAAAAATTAAAATTATCTATAATTATATATTTATCAATAATTTATAAACTTTATGAAGCGTGTTTTTGATCGGGACTATCGGTTGACCTTAAATGGTACTCTACATAGTTAAAAACTGCACGCTCACTACCCTCTATCTCGAAAACGATTCAACGTATAAAAAAACTTCTGGCACAAAAGTTGTAGAGAATTTTATCCTCTATAATATTGATCATACATCCAAATAGCGTAAACCCAAAAAAAAAAACAGATATTTCCAAAAAATATGCAAAAAATCGATTTTGGAGACCTTTGACCCTCACTTTTGACAGACGCGGACACCTTACCATATGTAGGTTTTGAGACAAGTTTTAAGATGTCAAAATAAATTTTATACAAGTTTTTGGCTGGGTATCTGAAATTCCGAGGTGAAACTACTAAGTTGACTGGAGTAGCATAATGAGGACTAACGACGTGACGCCTTAACGTTCTAAGCCACCGCCCATGATAGAGTTGTTTCACTGCAAATACTAGAATAAACAATTAATTCAAAATTGATTTCTAAAGCAATACAACATATGTAATATAAGGCTATAAAACTTAAAAAAAAATGCTATAAAATCAATTTTATCTTTTCAGTTAAATAACAAAAAGCTCATACAGATTTTGGTGTCATCTATAAATGACGACCACATAAAGGATACATCCGTGGTTAACCTAATAACCATATACTCGTAAGTTGCTTTTTAATTTGTTGGATTTTTTGTCACTCCCTTTTCAGGAAATGTCGCGTCGTCGGTTCGGTATATTTTGAACCACTACATTTAAATAAACATAAAAAAAACCTTCATCATTTGTCATTCGCAGAAACATAATGAAAAAAAGGGAAACGAACGAGGACAATTTCATTTTGGCCACCCGCAATGTTCCGATTTATTTTTTATTTTTTTTTGATGTTGGGCATGTATGTTTGTAAACTTTTTTTTTGCTATGGCTGCATGCATAGTTCAATACAGGACGAATACATTATTTCCCCCGGATATTTTACAGAAAAACATATTTATTACCAGAACAAAATTAAAAATGCCGAATTCAGGTTTGCGAAGGGAATCATTTATTGGCATTTTCGTCATTTGAAAATGGAATTGAATCGGTGCATACAAAATAAAATATCTGTATCTATGCAAAAAGTGCGATACTTGCTTTTATTAGTTATGTATGAGGGACTATTTTTCCAGTGAGATATAAGAATAAGCCACAGTTTTCCCGGCTTTCCGTTGAAGGCGTCTAAATGAAATGCTAGCTACATGCGTCGAAACCTTCAGTATATTCTAGCAAAACGTCAACTTGGCCTTTTACAAGTAGTTGATGCGCTATGCCCCATAAGGGTTTAAAGCAAACACATTGCCTTCTTAACGTCATTATGACGTGGATCCACAGCGATCTGGGTTTGTCGTGCTCATTGCTATAGCCATGTAAAATTCCTCTCATTGTCTATGCCATTCGCTCTTTGGGATTACTGCTGTGTATTATAACATAGGGCTGGCACTTCGAACTCGCAAAAGATGTTCTCTCACGTCTCATCATCATAGACCTTCTGCAGCAGAGTGGTATTCCACGACAAGGTTCTGAGCCCTAGAAGGGTCTGCGGAGGTTCGCTTTGCAAGTCTATTGGCTGCCTCATTGCCTTCGATGCCCAGAGGCCAGGGATCCAATGAAGTGTCAGTTTATGTTTTATGTTAGAAAAACGATAAAAGTCTTAAATCCGCAAAGTCCATGAATTTTAAAATAATAAAATTAAAAAAAAAAGTGTCAGTTTGTTCTTTAAACGCACGTTATGGAGGACTTTTCGACAGAACAGCGACAGCTTAGAATTAATATAGGGTTTTCATTAAGAGATTTTTTTCAATTAAATGACTTGTGGGTTAATTATGGGAATGATTTTTATTTCAAATGAAAGTACAATCGATGCCATTAATTAAGAAATACAATATCGTTCAAATGTCCGCGAGCACACAAATTGGCCGAAACTCCAGGAATAATTGGCCTGCAGCTCTTCTTACGTTGCTGGCTTATTGGCATGGACCAGCGATTAAATGGAGCCCCAAAGAAAAAAGTCCAAAGGGGATTTATCGCACGAATAGGCGGCCATTCTCGAGGACCGTTGGGTGATATAACTCGCTCGCCGAACTTGGTCTTCAATAATTCGATTGTGTCGTACGCTGTATGACACGTTGCGCCGTCCTGTTGGAACCACATATCGTTCAAGTCCATAGCATGGAGCTTGTCCCAAAAAAACCCCGATATCATGGCCCTGTAGCGATCGCTGTTGACAGTTGTTGGCGCGCCGTTTTCATCAAAAAAGAAAAACGGGCCGATGACTCCGCCGCCATGAAATCTGCACCAAACAGTTAATTTTTTCGAATAAAGTTGTGTCTTGTGCATCACTTCAGGCTGCTCACTCCGCCAAATGCGGCAATTTAGCTTGTTGACAAAACCATCGAGCCAGAAGTGAGCAGCATCCGAAAAGATGATTTTCTTGTGAAAGTCGTTGTCAGCTTTCATCTGGTGCAGAGCCCAATTAGCGAATGTGTGACGCTTAAAATGGTCGGTTGGCTTTAGCCCTTTAGTCGACGCAATCTTATACGGTCGGAGAGCAAAATCCTTACGCAAAATTCGCCACAAACTGGTCACACTGATGTTTAACGCCTGCGATCGGCATGGAATCCACATCCTTGACTGCTCACGCAAATTCTCTCGAACAGCCACGATATTTTCTTCACTTCGAGCATTACTTTGTCACACAGGCACTGGGTCATTATGCAATGCATAAGTTGTTTCGAATTTTTGCACCAAGCGTTCAATAGTCCATCTTGTTGGACGGTTTCGTCGACTGAAAATTGGCGTAAGGGCACGCAGTCGCGATAGAACGTGAACTTTGTTAAAAAAAAGTTGAATAATTTGCAAACAAGTGCTCGGTGGCCGTTTGGTCACCGCTCTACGATACTAATCTAGAGCTCGGAGATCAAATCTCGGCGCGATAAAAAAAACTGCCTGTGAGTACTTATAGAACTCTCACAGTGCTCCGAGCTTGTCTGTATAAAGACGGCATGGATAGGAGGTGTATGCTATCAACTGCACTTACGAAAAGTAGATTTGCTATTGAAATGTCAACAAGGCATAGAAATGATAAAGATGTTGACGCGTCCATGCCCCTGGAGGGGTCAAGGCAATTAGAGAGAGAGAGATAATTTAGTGGCATAGACCAACGTCTCAAAATGTGAAAGAATTGCGAAGCCAACTTCACTCATATTCGAGAAATGTCAAAAATAAAATGCGTCGTCCCTATTAAAAAACCCTATATTTGCAATTTCATTGCCTTCGATGCCTTGAGACTAGGGACCCAGTGAAGTGTGAGTTTGTTCTTTAAACACACGTTATGGAGTATGGACGATTTTTTGACAGAACAGCGACGGCTTAGAATTAATAGTGAAGCTAGTTAGTGTCGGTAAGAATTGCTATGTTTGTGTTTAAATAGCCAGGAATTTGGCCCAGCCTAGCACAACCCTCGATGGTGTGTATTTCCGCGTGAAATACGGACAATAGTTTTACCCATTGGGATGAAGGCTTTGTGCTCAGGACCGACAATGTCTAAGCCTGAAACCTATTCTGCTTTGCCGCAGTATGTGAAGCGGTTGACTGAGTGGTTCGGAGAGAGTTGTATCCGTCCGCCCACCTTTCTTTCGTCCCATATTGATTGAAATTGATTGAAAGGAATTGTTAAATGAAAGGGTTTATCAAAGTAGCCACAGTTGCCATGCTAAGTGCATTGTTACTTTTCAGTTGGATTGGGCTATGTGTATGAATTCGCGTGGGGTCGGGTGGGCAACCTCTAGAGCAGCTGTTGAGCAAGAGTGCATGGCTTTAGTGATAGTAATGCAGGTAAGTCTCAGAATTCTAAGTAGGTAAGTGGCTCTTTTCCTCCAGATAACCGCACAATATTCTACTATGTCTGACATTCGCTTTGTAGGTCAATAGAACTATGTTTAAACCCCCAGGTTTTGCCGACATACCATCGACAAAGTCATAAATAGTTAGAATCAATTGCCATCATATACCTTGACGGGTATTGTTTCGTGTTGATGACGGCTGTCGAAGAATGGCCCGCGTTGCTGTTAAAGCCAGTTTCTGCCAGCCACTAACCACTATCCCCGCAGATACACTGGCTGGATTAAGAGTCATTTTTGACAGCCATCCGCCCGTCTACACGATAGTAATGGCTTGAAATTGCCAGTAATGAGCCATTGTGTATAGAAATAGCATTATATACCGGACATTTTTTACCTCTTCTTATTAAGTTTCGAGTGTTAAAACCAAAATTTACCACAACACGCTGCTAAGCATTTAACGCGAATACCCAGCATTATCCCATCGTAATCCCCAAGCGCCGAATATGAAACATGCCAAATTAACCAAAAATGCTCCATATCAAGTTAATGCTTAATTCATGTTCACGATGATTTCTAAATAGTTCATAAAATACCCTTGAGAGAGAGTAATGAACAACTGCATCAACGTGCCTGATTCGAATAGGGGAAAAAACTGAAATGAGTTCCGACATCAAACAGCTAATCTGGAATCCACCACCAACGAATTGGAGCGTTCGCAGTCAAACATGAGGGTGAAATTTCGTCCAAAATGGATTTTTAATTGACTAATTTCGGATGAAGAAAGGACGACAGGGACAAGTTTATTCGTTCGTCGACGCCCCACGATCCGCACATTAATTTCCTTTTGATTGACAAGCAGTACTCAGCAGTCTAATTAGAGAAATGATTTATAATACTCGAGAGAATATTGTAAAGTCTAGTGTGTACAATTCAACCAATGAGCTTTAAGTTTCAAAATATTCTCGCTATATGTATAATACATACGTACTGTAAGATACTTGCTAAAATATTAAAATCAAAAATTAAGCGAATTAATTCGGGTTTCGGTAGTGCAAACGGATCGTTCCTGGGATGAAAATCTTCTTTTGGTATGCTCAGGCAACATTTTTCATATTCAATATAAATATTTTCTTAAATTTTAAAAAAATAAGTCGTAATAATTCTAGTGGGTGGACATTTCCGAATACTCTTTTCAAGAGACTCGAAAGTTTCAAGGACTCTGGCGACATAGTTCTTCAATTCACTTGACTCCAGCCATGAACACTGCTAAATGCAAACCACCCGGTCCTCCTTAACGACTCGCCTGAATTCAATGATAAAGTTCGTCTACTTTAAGAACAGCGACTTTACATTTTCATAAAAATTCATAACTCTCGTGAAACGTCCATTCAGATTGGACCAGAAAGTTATGATAAACAGAAAACGAAACGGCAACTTTTCACCCTCAAGGCAACAAAATTCAAATTAAAAGACCGCCAATACAAAATATAACATAGAAATCTTCGTTCCACTTTCTTCTTGGCACATTTCCATTAATTTAAATTGCCCCGAAAAAGGTTTGTGCTTGTTCATTGTTTCTATGTATCTAAAACTCGACATTGTGAGTCAGAGGATCCTTTTGTGTCCCTTTTGTTGCCTTGAAATCAATTCACAACATCCCATCTAAATGTAAATTTTGTCTATTCTTTTGGGTAGGTGCGGAATGGTTTGGATGGTTGTTATCCTGTCGAGAAGTTGGTCAAGTAATTCGAGCTCCATTTAGCCGCCAGAATAAATTTGGATGTCCTAGAAATTCATAATTAAGGACAATAACGATATACATTTTTAATAAGGATCACGAAATAAAGTGGTTCTTTTTATTCTGTGTGGATGTGCGTGTTGCAAAGGACAAAAGAGTTTTCGCCACCTGGTCGGCTTGAGATTGTTTACGGCGGGAATTTCATTTTAATATGAATGAGGTTTGAATGACGTAGAGGCTAACACTTTTTTTTTATTTCAATATCCAGAGCTCTAGTGTTTTGACAAGTTTTACGTTCCGTACCTAAAACAACTGATATCAGTTCAAAAAGCTGCAAGTCCGGCCAACGAATATGAATGGAGGGGGCGCGACATATTTTTCTATTTTCTTGTTCTCCCGTTTTTCTTGGGAGCCCGACAATTATCATCTATTTTTTCATAAAATGTTGGTGTTGCTCCCAAGGAATCGGCCGCTTGAAGCCACGATGAACAAAAAATGGGGTAAGAAAAAATTCTTCCTAGCAAGATCTAATGTTGTTTGCATCGATGGTGACTTTGGAGTTACCATCGTTGAGGACAGGCTTCAGACTAGTTGAAACTTGGTCCCGCACAACGTTAGGACTGGGTTCGCCTACGCTTGCTGTCGCTCCGTGGTTGGTACATTATCCACCGTAAGATGCTTACCTTTATCCAGATTGAGGATAGCTTTCGTGAAGCGGTATGCAATTTTAGCAACTGCTCCATCGAAGCGTCGTCCACAGGCAGGACGAGAAGCGAGGAGTCCTCTTTCTTTCCTCGATTTACGACCCGTCAATTTTCAGTAGGAAGGCGATTTTGTGCACCAATGGACCTAATGTCGGTTTCATTGCAGTACTTGGCGCTGCGGGGGAAATAAACACGTATATCGTGTGAACGAGGGAAGTCCTTTTTCGTCACAAGTGAAATGGGAAACGGGCATTTGGACTTGATGAATCCAGAGTTCCTTCGCATCCATTCAGCCGTCACAGCATTTGTAGAGACCAGCAAGAGTCAGTCTGAATGGGGAACACAGGACTCAAAATCAATGTCTTGATCTTTAGGACGTTTTTGAACGTGACATCGATAATAGCCTCTTGTAACAGAGTTATTTGCTCAGTATTTAGAGAGGTAGCGTTTGTATTTGCTGATCGGAGCCCCAGTTTAATACCCGCCGCTACATGGCTATACATATAATGATTTTCCGGACTCTTTACGATTTGGCGACGTCAGCTTGCAGAGATTGCTCTCAGAGCTCTCAGAGCCTCCGCGCTTCACCGGCGGCTTATGCTCTCAACGTAGAAAGGCTATATCCTGGGTCTTTCCCTAGAGTGGGCCACAGTTTTAACCCTCCTATATTTGCGCCTCTGTGCCGTTGTTAATTTTATATTGCTGTTTTATAAGAGACCCAAACGGCTGATTTTTTTCACATTCTCCGATCGATCGATGCGATCCATCGGTATAAGAGCTCATTTCCGAATACGCAAACTCGGCCTCATCCGGACTATAGAAATCCAACGACCATTCAGAAGGACGGTATCGATTAACGGTCAGTCCACCGACAGTCTCAGCAGCGGTGCTGGAGGCTCCGCCGAGAAATGAGCTAGAAGGCAGCTCAGAGGAAACGGTATTGGATGCGCTTGGAGCTGCATGCGCTGTAATGATTCCTTTTGTTTTCATATTTCATAACTCACAACTTCATCCGGTTTGCTGTCGGCGACTAATATTACCCGTGATTATGATGCACTTTCAAATACTTGTATCCATATATAGGGGGGGGGGGGGGGGGGCGGGGGGAACGACGACAAAAAGCCTCTTCCATAGTCCTCCTCGTTGGTGCCCCCTGGAACGGCAGTGGTCGTTGATCATTACTAACCAACTCAAGCCGCCAGTAATGGCGACGTGTTTCACTAGCTTTTCATCGATTTCGAGAAGGCTTTCGATAGTGCGAACCGGGATTCTACAGGGTTATCCATTTCGTGTTTCGGAAAGTAAAGCCCTGCCATTCGACATTTGTCAAATGTCAGTGTATTCCAAACTGGTATTTTTTTAGTTAAAAGTTTGCCATTTTACAAGATGGAACGTTTTACGACTGAACAATGCGTTAAAATTATGAAATTATTCTACCAAAATGGTGAATCTGCGGTGGCCACGTTTCGTGCATTACGCGCAGATTATGGTCGACATAATCGTCCCAACGAGCGCACAATTGCCTACACAGTGAAAAAATTTGAAGAAAATGGATCAGTGACAGACATTTCTACACCTGTGCATTATCGTTTTGCTCGTTCGACCGAAAACATGGTCGCTGTGAGTGAAAGTGTGGCCGAAGACCCGAATTTGTCGATTCCGCGCCGATCCCAGCATTTAGGCCTATCTTACGGCACATTGTGGCGCATTTCGCATTTGGACCTTCATCTCCATCCTTATAAAGTCCAGCTCACACAAGAATTAAACCCGACTGATCACAGATTGCGTCGTGAGTACTCAGATTGGGTCCTCGAACAGCAGGCCACCGATGCCGATTTTTCGAAGAAAATCTTCTTTAGGGATGAGGCCCATTTTACGCTCGGCGGCTATGTAAACAAACAAAATTGTCGCATCTGGGGCAGTGAGCAACCGCAAGTGACCGCTGAGAAACCGTTGTACCCGCAAAAAGTGACTGTTTGGTGTGCATTGTGGGCCGGCGGCGTCATTGGGCCGTTTTTCTTCGAAAACGATGGAGTAGCCGCCGTTACAGTCAATGGCCACCGCTATGGCGCCATGATTCATGACTTTTTTTGGTCGGAAATTGAAGATATGGATCTCGACAATATGTGGTGTGGTTTCAAGAAGACGGGGCCACATGCCACACGCGCCAAAATTTGGCTTTATTGCGCGAGAAATTTCCAGGACGCGTAATTTCGAGATTCGGCGATATGGCTTGGCCAGCAAGGTCTTGCGATTTAATGCCTTAAGATTTCTTTTTGTGGGGCTATGCGAAGGACCGTGTTTATGCGAATAATCCCACGACGATTGGTCAATTGAAGGACGAAATCCGTCGAGTTATAGCCGAGTTATTGCCCGAAATGTGTGAAAAGGTAATCGAAAATTACCTCAAAAGGATCGAGTCCTGCAAGCGGTCCCGTGGGGGACATTTGACAGATATTGTATTCCACGTATAATGGCATAATCCAAACTTTATTATGAAATAAAAATTCCATCGAAATTCAAATATTTACTGTGTTTAATTTAAGTTTACTTTCCGAAAGGGAAAATGCATAACCCTATATATGGGCTAAATGCGCATACGGCATGCTGTTCAAAATCGGGTGGATCAGTTATCTCAGCATCATGACCAAGCTGTCTTCGTCCAATTCTAAGAATTTTCTGGCGCGAAACAATATCAAATGAAACAGTATCAAATGAGCTACGGCGTACGGGTTAAATGATAATCGACGAATTGATACGCATGCGAAAATGGCAGTGGATAGGTCACACATTGGGCATCGCTTAATATGCCATTAATTGGAACCGCATTTCCAACCAAGGCCGACGATGAGGGTGTCCTAAACTCATATGGCGTCGATCTGTGACAAAAAAGAGTGTAACGCGCTGGGCTGGCAAAGTAATTGCGAACAAAAACTCTCCAATATTCAACATCGCAAGTGGCTAACAAAAGAGTGTCAGGTGCTGAGCAGCTTTTGTAGTATTGTACATACGCAATAAAAAAATCGAACTCATCGAGAGACTAGAGAGCGTAGTTGCCAAAAACGAAGATGAGTGTATCGTATCCTTCGACGCCCGAATACTTTTTCCAAGAGATAAACAAATTTGAGAAATGTTTGTTGATATTCGGCGAAACATTGGAATGGCGAACGAAGGCTAGACAATACAAGCGGCTAGGTAAGCTACATATGTATGGACGAAAACTACTTCACATTTAGGAAAAAGTTCTGCAAAACCACTGCAGGAACAGCGATGAGAAAACCCTTGTCACCACTATTAAATTAAATATTTATGACCTCCATCGCTGACGAAATCTCGAAGAGAGGATTCAAACCAAAGTTCTGGGTTCTAGGCTAGGGAGCAGTACCTACAAAATCAACTGCAAGTGCAATATAGCATACATAGACCAGACACGAAAAACCAAGTTCGAGGAAGACACGAAAGAAGTGCAATTCGGACGAAAAAACACGGAGAAGCATGCAAAATCGATGGTGGCTCGATACATGTTCGAAACCGGACATAACATCGCATTTAGCGAAGTCGAATTATTGCGCAATGTTCGACAGCAATACCAAATGGATGCGGTGGAAAATTTCGAAGTCTGTCGATTAGCTAAAAACATGTGTTTGAACCACGACGAGTGCAATAGCCCGTCGAGGTTGTTTAACTTAGCCATGTAGAACATCCAATCCAATGTATTTAAATGACGTCTGTTAAGCCAACAATGTAAGTGATGCGTTATACAAGAAGGATAGTACCGAAGAAGAGAGTAAATAGCTGTCGAAACAATATTTAATTCAATTGAATAATAAAAAAGAGCTCGTAATGAAAACTCGCTGTTTTACTGAAAAATATACGCTAACAAAACGTCAAACGCCTTAAATTTCGTCTGTATTTTAGACATTTTTCTTTTCCCATCCCCTGTAAGAACTCCTGATAGGGGATTGCAATTTTTGTCCTAATCCTTAGTGGGCCATATCGCGTCAGCTACTCTCATATGGCTTAGTTGACGTTTCATTAGCATAATTTGGTTTCGGAAAATACATATCGCTAGCATGCACCTAATGCCTTTTTCGCCGCAAACCTGCGACAAGTCGAGAAAGGTTGTGCCTTATTGTTTCATTGTTACGCCCCGCAAAAACAGATGACACAAACATCCATGATACGCGATACAAGTAAGATTCTAGGCTGTGGTTAACTGGTAGCGTGAGACATTAGACGGACGCCTCAACGCGGCCTCTCGCGGAAGGGGGGTTAGAGTGATCACCTTAATATTGTACATCTTATCTATGCCACTTCCAGGAAGTCGAATTCTTGAAATACTCAACCATCCGCGAGAGAAATTATAAAAAATCCAATAACGAGTACTTATTTAACTATTGTATAACAAAAATATACTGTTTATATGTATAGAAGAAAAAAACTCTGTGCCACATAAATTTAGATCTGTAGTAATTGCATACTCTCTTGTATTATCGACTGGAGTCTAAATTAAATCTCTATCGATTTTTCACCCCACACCATGCTGATTAATATTTTCGAAAAGTCAATTGATTGCCGAACATTGGATAGTCACTCGGTCTAAATTGTATCTATACAATAATTAATCTAATCATGGCGAGCAAATGGACTGGACTGGAAAATTAATTAAGCGCTCTGGGTGAAGCCAATTTTGGCCTTCTCTTCAAATCGATTAATTTCCCTACGAACTTTCCCGGTTCTCTTTCACACCCCTATACAGTCCTACTCCACAAGATATACGTATTCAGTTCAAACGATAAACAATAATTGAAACACCATCTCCAATAGCGACGATAATGGTCCGGGTTGGGGGTGAATCGAATTTCTTTCAAATCAGCTTTGTCAACGCCTTTTTCAATTGGATATTGAAAACAAGTCAGCATACATTTCGAGTGACAAAAAGGACGTATTATGTTGGTAGCCTGAAGGTAAAAGTGTGTTAAAATGAGGTGTCAAATTTAATTCACGTTCAGATGTAACCCAGTAAGATTTCCCATTATTTTGCTCTTCTATCCTGCCGGAGTTGATACATGGAGAGGGAGTCGTTTTATGCGAAATTGATGCCAAGAGAAGGTCATCGATATGGTGCAGACAGAGAGAGGCGGAAGCTGATAGAATGCTGTTTGAAATTGGAAACACGCCATTATGAGGATTTACATCAAACGGTTCATTGAATGTGACATTTCTCCAAGGTAAAGAAAACTTCAAACGCTATTTGATCAGCACGGGTGCTTGAAAATGTGATGACATTTTGAGGAACTTTACTGTCAGATGAAAGACGAGTTGTTGATATGTCCATAATTACTTTCACTGGCATGTAAATATCGTCGTTTTCTATATTATCTTGAATTTCAAATTCAATCGTGTTTTTGGACATGCTATTAGGAGTTTATGTAGGAGTGTCGAAACCTCAAGTAAGGTTCTAATACAATTGACACGTAAACCCGGGTGCCGAAGCAAGTAAGCCGTTGCCGCTCGGCTGTAGTGCAGATTTGCTTCAACCACCCGCATTTCGATTCGCCTCAGCTACCTTCCCCGGCTCAATTTTATTGAATTTCCTCTTCAATCCAAAATTGATCACCCCCCATTGGTCCATATTTTACCTGCGGATCGCGTGTCTACTCTCATCACACCATGCGCACCATTTTTGGTGCTCCGATGAGCTCCGGTTCGGCGGATTAATTTTTTAGTTCCACTGATTGGAACAATCCTCAGTGCGATACAGCAAGGTTTGGGCTCTGTCTTTTTATAAGAGACAGAGCCTCAGGGGCGTTGGAGTGTGGAACCGCTTCCTTGACTGTAATTAGCATCGGTGTGGATGACTGCTCCACTACGTCCATGCCCGGAAGATCCTCGGCGATCTTTCCTATGTTATACCGAAGCCATTCCGCAGAGAAGACGTCCTGGCCTTCAAAGCGGGGCGATCCCACCTCCGCGGACATGGCGAACTCTAGCAGTTCTACGGAGATGAGTTTGAGGGCTGTTTTAGCCACGTCACCACTGAGCCGCCATTCGAGCTGCCCAAGTTTACTGAAGACAGACAGCCAGCTTGAGGTGACTCGCGGGCACACCCCTAAAGGAACGGGTCGCTGTTTCCTGTCGCCGCTTTTTGTTTGTCTTGCTACCTGCAGAGGATGTCTCCTCTGATCGTTGGCGCTTGGTAGCTGACGTAGAGGTTGGGTTCGTCGAAGTATAACATTTTTGGTATATGCGGTGACCTCAAGTGAGGACGGAGGCAAAGGCTATGGTCGTTTAGATCACGCCGGACACCTAAAAGCTAGAATCTCTTCAGTAAGTGACAAGTTGTTCTCGAGCCTGGTAGCTAGCTTAGCTATCGGTTGCGATGGGAGGGGTCCTAAGTCACCGCTGTCTCGAACCTTGTTACAAAATGAAACTATATCTCGCGATGCTCGAGTGCCGGAAAACAAACGGGAAGTCCCTGCATAAGGTACATATCAGGAAAAAATACGGCCGACGAAACCTGATACACATCCCCGAAACCAGCACGGGAGTCCCCTGATGACGATGGAGCTCCGCGCTCCTTCCATAAACATGCGCAATATGGCTTAGTATTCTTTGCGCTAACAGACGAAAACTACCGCGGGAAAGTCGAAAAGTGGAGGGCCCTTAAAGAGTTCAGAAAGCAAATGTAAGAATTTTAGTTACTAGTCATTTTGGTAATATATTTTGTTCCATTCTATTTTCTTTTTGATAATTCACAGTACAGCGTTATGCTTTTTATCCCGTATTCTTGTTAATTCAATTAGATCTAGTAATGTTAAATATGTACTATTTACTCGTATAGTATGTTAGATAGAGTTTTGATTTCCGATTCTGCTTTACCAATCGTTGTTGTGCCAACTGTGGCCAGATCTGGTGGAAAGGGTTCGTTTTTTTTCCTTTACAGCAATTCCCTTTTTCTTTTCTTTTTTTCCAATAGAATACAAAATATTACCTTGGGGGTTTTCCTGTCTCATTTCGTTTTTCAGCGGCGGCACTTTTGATCCGAGAAGATCTTGACAATCAGGGAACTGTGAAAGTGGAACACATGGAATGGGTCCGCTTATGTTGCGTGTTCCACTTCCAGAGCTCCGTTGTGTTCCCTTCCCATAAATGGCATGTAGTGCGCGACAAATGTCAGAGATATCATCTGGTGCACCGAAATAGTGATTGCCTAAACTCCGCATTGGCAATAACTCACACGCATGCCTTCGGTTGAGCAGAAAGTGTGCGTAGCCAATAGAAATTTACCTTTGCAACATAAGAGACTGCCTGCGTTTATTTCTATTTAATTTTTTTTAACGCTGCAAGTACTTAGGCCATCAGATATATATAAATCGGAATGAAAAGAAATAGATAAGAAACATTTTCTGATTTATTTCCACTATGTCCCACCCACATGCAATCTGAACCTGAATTTGAATTCAGCAAGGCAACTTGCAACGTTTAACTTTTTTTTGCTCGAGAGCCCACTCAGTGGCACTCAGAACCAATATCTGCGTGCAGGCACATACTTTCGGGTCAACCGAAAATATGCGTATGATGCATCACTGCGAATGCAGAATGTCGGCATGCACAATTTTATGTTGACATTTGGTTCATTGCTGCTTATTACACGCCGGTTTTCCCTTAAGCCGGTTATAAACCATCCGGAATTCCTGTCCGGGAAATTGATCTGGTCCGCCCTTGAGGAATTCTGGATCATGTATGACCATTTCAGACGGCCGGAAGGAAAATCGTTCCCGCTAGGCCTCCAGCACACACGTTTCAGAAATTTTTCTTGGAAAAACTGATAAGGCTTGGGCTTGAGGAATTTTGGATTGTGAATGACTGCCTCTCCGGCCGCCAGCATGAATTTTTGCATGGGTTTATTTCAATGTACCAGTGTATCTGGAACTTGGCCATGGAAAGTATAAAGCCATTCAAAACAATTCAATAGATAGAAGGATATTTTGAATCTCTGGCGATAAGATCGATTCTCAATTGTGCATCCGGCCACCTGACCAGAATTAACTTTTGCAGGAGTTCATTTCCATGTACTAATGTATCTGAAACTTGGCCATGGAAAGTAAAATACCGTACAATACAATTCAACAGAAAGAAAGATACTTGGAATCTTTAGCGATAAGATTGATATTCAACTGTACATCTGGCCGCCTGAACCGGCCATACACGATCTGATTTCCTCAAGGCTGCGCCTGATCAGTTTTTCCGGACAGGAATTCCGGATGGTGTATGCTATATTTAGGCAATCCGGAAGGCCAGGCCTCATCAGTTTTTCAGGACAGGAATTCGGGATGGTGTATGGCAGAGTTCAATTTTGCCACTTTCTTCGCCGCACTATTCGCCCTTCTCTTTCTAGCGCGTTGTCCGCTCCGTTTCTAGCCTTTAGTCGGCCTAGCCGCCGCTTCCCTTCCGGCAGTTTGCTGTTCCGAGGCTCCGCAACTGTCCATCTGGTTCACAGTCCTGCTAGATGGAACCACTAGGTCCATTGGACTCGAGGAAACCCTCAGCTCTCTTTCACCTCCAGGGTCAGCGAACTCTCGTTCATCTGGCGCTGTGCCAATGACAGCATGATTTTAGAACTCCTTTGGAAGGGATTCTTTTGGGTGACTTACTGCCAGGGGTGCCGACTGGAAGTTTTCTGTTTTTTTGTTGTCTTGAATTAGATCCATGATTATTATTTTTTGGATTCAGGATTGAGTTTTCCATTCTCGGACCATGGCCAAGGCAATTTCCAGAATTTCACCTCCCGCTACTCCCCGCACCTATAGGAACATCATAATGCTCCGACTGTCTTTTCCCCTTTTTGGACCGCGAAGCAGACTCCCTCGCAACCTCCCGGAAGTTCCGTTGACTTTGACGCTACGCTGCAATTGGATATCAATAACAAATTATGACATTAACTGCAAATTCTTTAAAGACACCATTTTAATGGAAAGGGTAAGGTGGGGGTCGTAAATAAAAATCCATCAATTCTATTTGCCTTAAGCTATTGACCTAACGCCAAAAGTTTTACACACCGCAGCTACTTGTCACATTTCTTTGAAAAGTTTCCCATATTCAAGGCAAATGTAACAAATAGCCAACAACTCACTGATAAATTTTTTTCCTCAGTATGTCGCAAAGCAACAAAACTGTATCTGAAAAACTGAAAGACCGACGAACCGAACCCGATCCCATATTAAGTCCCTGCGGCGTTTTCTACACTTCATACAAGTTTGGAAACCTATCAAAGAAAGTAACTTTCTACATATGTTGCAGCTTTTTTTCGGTTGGATAGTGAAAAAAAACGGAAAATTTCTTTGGCATATCTTCAGGAAATACGGAAGGGATGAAACTCTCCTACCTTTTGTTGAAAAGTAAATAAAACCTGATTTTTCCTTTTGCAGGGAATCTGTCGGCATCGAAAGCCAGCTTGAGAATTTATTGTGTGTCTGGGTGTAAAGAACCCGAGGAGCAAAATCGAGTTGTCGAGAGAAAGGATTCAGCATGAAATCGAATTCAATGGAACACATTTACGACATAATACTTTTGTCAATCCAACATTCAGTTAAAACTTCCGAATATAATATTTTCTGAAATATTCCCAAAAAGAAATATCGGGAAATTTAATTCAGCGTAACCAAATCATATTTGAAGCGAAGGTTGTTGGGGTGTTATTTATCTGCTCAACGAAGCGAATCCTAAAAAAGTCGTTAATCCGATTAATGTTGATTTCATCTTTGGGTGTTGCTCAATCGGAAATAATAAGAATCAATGAGAGATGGAAAATGTGCTCGTTCGATTCACAGAAAACTGGGAAAATCCTTAATGGTTGACGTGATATTCCTCTGTCAAAAATAGCGAATAAACTCGACGCTGCTATCTAGGCAGAAATCGAAGATACTTCTAGCAACACTTAAGAATTCAAAGCTCCATAAAAGAGCTCATTACTTATACTTGAATTGTCGAGAAGTTGTTTGAATAGTAATTGTCGGGGGGGATAGGAAGGCATGTTTAATACGACGGCGCGTGAATATTCAAGGACATGAGTAATCAAACGTGTTATTCAGGCGTTCGGTTTGTAGCGTTCCCCAAGGATTGTTGGGACTCATTATCATCAATTTCGTAATGGCTCCCAAAATAAACGTACCACACCGTATGTAGGCTCAACTGCTCAAGCTTTGAATGCCTTTTCGAATATTAGTCTCATTTGTACGGCCCCAAAATGGAAATTGCTTTTGACTAGTAAATGTAATTGACTCAGGATATTATCGACATTATCGATCGGATAAGGATTAAAGTAAATTCAGTGAAATAACGAAGCAATTTGAAGAGGATGATTACAAGTTGATTACAATATCTACAATTGCTTATAAGGAAGGAAGGACTTAATAATTTGCTTTCATCACTATCACCCAACTGAAATTTTTAATTGCAAATACCAATGCTTTTGGTTTCGCCGGTTTACTTTTGAAAAGTCAACGTTTTTGGTAAAAAATATTCTAACTTCAGCGTTATAAATACTCTTGAGTTTCTCATGGAACTTTACAGTATGGTAACATTTGGGACATTTTAGTGGCATTATTTTGCGATATTTATTTTGATTTCAAAGTGGTGATTTTATGCAACTCGGAATTTGAGGAAAATGTTGCGACTATTCCGGGGGCCATGAAAAGACCGGACACGGGCATCGCCTCGTGTAATTCCCCGTGCAATTTCCAGCAAAAAACATTAAGGCAAATTCTTCAGAAGTGAGTACGTTTAGACCGTGCGAACTACTTCGAGGATTAACTAATACGAAGAAACTCACCGCGGTCTAAACGTACCAGATTAGTTAGTGCTACGACTAATTTTAACTCCATTTGCCATGCGGTACTGAGCTGACTACAGCTGTCATCGCGTGTAACGTTAGCGTTTTCTGCTGTGAACTTGAATCCGAACGTCTGGCTCAAAGTTAGCAATTCGCCCGGATTATGAGCAATCCCGAAATGACCGAAAAGACAATAAAACCACAGCTGATATCGGTAATACTTGGTGCACCCGTCGGTCTAAACACACCAAAAACTTGTACTAACTCGAATACACCACAGTTGGTACTACGATTCTTACCACGGTCTACTCTAAACGTAGTCGGTTTTAATCAGGCATTTACTTTTTTCATGCATAAACATCTTATCCCACGGTACAGTGTAAAACCGTGGAGTCTTTGGAACGTCTAAAGAACAATGGTGTGTTTCTTCATAGCACAAATAGACTGTTTGGCTTTGGCGCTAAGGGGCCTTTTGGCGACCGTAGCCCCTCTCCCAACTTTAGTGAGTGTGAATTGAAATGTCATCTTGTGTTCAATGCTTCATTTTATGTACAACTAACCGTTTCCGTCAAAAGCTGCATATCTGAATTGGTAGCGCACCCGGGCTAATAAACATAATGTCCGGGTTCAAGTTCCAGTCACGCCGAATTTTTTTTTAACAAAGCCAATTTTGTGACTTTTGCATAAATGGAAATGGAAAATGTGATTTTAATTATGACCAAATGAAATAGAATTTGTTACTGTCTGAGGTCAATATTGAGTTCTTGTATATTTATTTTCCAATGTTGATCTCAGCCCACCATCAAAAATCGGCGAAATCATAATGTATGCAGTGGCCTTTTGTATGTATACATGTGTTCTTCTGAATTCCATTGGTGTGTGCGCGCCTGTCAAACGCAACTTATCATAATATTTCGCGATTGTACACTGCGTAGCGTGCACAAGTAATAGACTCCGCCAGAAGTTAAACAGCCCATCGGGAAGGATGCCGATGCACGGATCTGCAGCATCTGCATCGATTTTCCGTCCTTTCAAACTTTCTTTTAATGATGACAATTACTTTCCCTTAACCCCTAGTGGGGCATAGCGCGCCAACTATTCCTGCGCGTCATCGTACTCTGTTCTGGGCAATGGAGCGCCACTCCCCAAACGACTTACCCAGTGCCTTACACTCTTTTGCCATAGATTTTTTTTGGGGTTTCCATTTCATGACATATAAAACAATGCAGTTATCACCCTTTCGCAATGAGTGGCTTATCCACTGACATTTTCGCGTGCGGATAGATTCCTCGATAGACATCTGACTAGGGATGGGAAATACCTACCGGTTATTCCGACAACCGGTATTTTCCATTTCGAATAACCGGTTATCTCCGGTACTATTTTTGTCCGGTTTTTTACCGGTACTACTTTCTAAATCCAATAACCGGGGAAAAATAACCGACATGCGAAAATGCTTACTTGTTTTTTTCAAATCGTTCGACGCCAGAGAAGAAGAAAAATTCAGCCGTTTGTCCTTCTGATTCAAATTTAATGGGACCGTTTTTTTTAAATAGCCATTGCACATGCACCAACAAAAATATGCTTGAGCCCCATTAAAGCCAGCCAAGCCATCATCTTAGCCAAGAAGTTAAGCACCACTTGGCTGACATTGGCAAGATTTCACCCTTACCTCAAAGGGCTGAGGTCATAAACAACTAAAATTCTTTTTGGTCATCACATGACTAGGAAGTAGCCACGGGTGCTCCAGTGGAATCATTTCCAAATGAATTGAAACTCTATCTTCAGCAGCCGTTGCTTCATAGGGGAAGTGATCCTTTCAATTTTTGGGAGAAGAGCAATGCCTGCATGCCGGGTTTGTCATTTATTGCACAAAAATATTCAGCTTTGATCGGGAGTTCCGTGGCCTCTGAACGACTGGTATCAACTTTAAATGATGTGGGTGGTATCTAATAAAAGGACCCGACCGGATCAACATATTAGCGAAAGACTGGATACCAACTATTGGCCCAAAGCTTGATTTGTGAAAAGGGAAGATTTTGAGTTTGAGCTATTTTGTAGACCCTTTTAGCCTACATGTGTTTGGAAAGCAACTTTTCTTCAGTGCAACTCTTACTTGTTTTGTAAGTCTAAAACGTGCCATACACACACCGATCGATCCGCCGATCCGTCTCCCGATATCAATATAGGCCGATGGATCGGCCTGTGTATGCGCCTAGTGTTGACGATTTTTTTGACTGTTCCATATAATTTTGATCAGCTGATATTTTGTTGCGATCCATCGGCCGATTTATCAGGCGACGGATCGCATAATGTATGGCGGCTATTACACTGAAGGCATAAGTTGCTCCCCAAACACGTATGCCAAAGGATCTACAAAATAACGCAAGCTTGTCAACAATTATTAACTTATTATTATTAAATAACCGGATAACCGGTTTTTCCCATAACCGGTAGATTGGGTCGGTTAAACCGAAGCGGTTAAACCGATGGCAAAAATAACCGGAACAACCGGACAACCGGTAGATTTTCCATTAACCGCCATCCCTACATCTGACCCTACGCCGACTTAGCTCTTAGTGTTCGCTCACACGGGTCGTCTCGTAATTTACTCGTAATCGGTTCGTCTTCGATTTGAACTCCAATTCCCAAGCAAATGCATGGAGATGCTCAGACGGGTCGTTGACACGTAAGCGAATAGATTTGCTTGCACATCACCGAGCACTATGAGGAAAAAGGATCGGTGAGAGGATCCAGACCTGCTGAACTCCACTGCGAAACTCAAAGTCCCCCGACACCTTTACTTTATGCAGAACACGACATTTCTCGCCGTCATAGGTTTAATAATAGCCACAAGCTTCTCAACAAAGCCTCTCCTTGGCAAGACCGTTGGAGCATAATATCGTAATATTGTCATGTTCCTCATTTTGGTGCGGAGCCTGACGATCGTTATTCTGTTGGAGACTGGATTTCAGAATAAGGGACAATTTCGTGCGGCTCTGGTTAAGGAGATCCTTACATCTGACTCACAACCAGTACCGCTTGCCCTACCGAAGTACAACATTACAGTGCTACCCGTTGCAGAGATAGACTCTCCGCTCACCATCTTATTTTACTAATTCCTAAGATATTTAATTTATACAGCAGGAATTGACTCTCTAATTGACGAAATCCTGCGTTCTGGTGACTTTCTGATCCATTGTCCAGGAAAGTAATGCCCATTCCAGAATCCAATCTTTGTCATTGTACGATAGCCAAAAATCGTCACCATTGAGACAGTCCTTATCCGAGGCATAGTTGACGTTTGGTTAGCATATAGAAAATTTCGGATGTTGCAAGTTGTTGGCATACACATCCTGTCCTTTGTTTGATGGTTTCTACGACAGGTTGGCAAAGGGAAAAGCCATGGTATTATTCTTACGCCCCACACGGGGAGTATTTGCCTCAACCAAATCATCACACTGCCATTACTGGCTAATGGTCAACTGCCAAGGGGCGCCCATGAGGGGGACTATGGAAGAGGATTGCTCCCCTGTTGCTATAAACTATTTTCGACTTATTTTAGAAGAGTTCCATAAGTTCGAAATTCTGCTGTTAATTTAATTGGGATAGTCGATTGATTGATTCATAAAGTCGTTAACTTGGTTCGGAAAGTTGTTAATTTTAACTCTTGAACGGAAGGTTCTGCGGCGAATTTTCGGGACTGTTTGCGATCGAGATGGATGGCGCATCCAGTATAACCATGAGTTGTATGAACTGTACGATGAGCTGGAAGTTTCGAAAATCGTCAAACTACACCGACTTCTATGGGCAGGGCATGTACAACGAATGCACGATGATCGCATGCCAATGAGAGTAATGAACGCAGAAAGAGTCAACGGGG
This sequence comes from Chloromyia formosa, assembly GCA_964017055.1. Lineage (NCBI taxonomy): Eukaryota > Metazoa > Arthropoda > Insecta > Diptera > Stratiomyidae > Chloromyia > Chloromyia formosa. The sequence goes on from OZ024818.1 coordinate 34,781,733, forward strand.
CGAAACTGCCTAGACGTCCGAGAGCTCGTTGGGAGAGCTCAGTATACGCGGACGCCAAGCAGCTACTGGGTATCCAAAATTAGAGGAAGCGGTCACGTGACTGGGATAATTGGAGCACAATGACCCAGGCGGCCAAGGCCCTAAGTCGCGCTGTCGCGCCACGATCATTATGAATTCGTTAATTTCATTAAAAAAGTCAATAATTTAATTTTTATTTAATTTTCATTTGGTTCGAAAGTAGTTTGAAGGGGAATTGTAGATCTGGTTCAAAAATTTAGGGCAGGCCGGCAACTCAGTGCTTTAATGCGTCTAGTAGATGCCTCAACATATGGGTTAGCCACGGGTCCGAATTCCTTCGCGACCATGGATTTTATGGTTCTCTTCTCCCTGTGCCGTGGGGCATAACAACAAAGTACAGCCTTTGATACCCGGCGCAGGTTGAAAAAAGACAAAAGCAAGACAAGACATAAGTGCCGTTAGAAGAGGTGCAAATTTGAACTTGAACCTTCTGGCTAAGCCTCTATCGATTTCTGAAAAGACTCAGACAGTGCCCTGTATGCATTCCGAAACCACCATCCGCCATTTTTCATTTCGCTGCTTCTCTTTTCTGTTATGTTGAAATGTTGATTCTGGCTAATGCTGGACATTCACGTTCACGGACGGTCCAAAGCCAAATTTTCCTGGTCGAAGCCAAAATTTCTCCGGTAGATGCATGGATTTGACAGGGAAATTTGGGCTTGAACCAGGGAAATTTGGCTTTGGACCGTCCGTGAATGTCCAGCATACTCAATTGCCCTAACACTTTGTGAAGCAAAGTGCGTCGTTTCGTTGGCATAAAGTGGTTTCGGAGAATGCAGTTGCCAGCATGCACCTTCTGCACATCCCATGGCCATGAACGTCGTCGTGGACGGGATTCGAACCCGAAACGCCGGTAGTCAAACATGATACTGATGTCTCAACACACTGCGCTACCGGTCGCCGCAGCATAAGGCTCCAATCTCACGGCTGGCAATTACTTTCCGATTTCTGAGCTATCATCAATCATTCTGGCAACAGGTCGTTGTCCTATATGTCTAAAGCAAAAACCGTCTGTCTTTTCGTTATTTCGAATCGATTCCGTTTTTATCACATAATAAACTAAAGATAGCCAAACTTTTCTACAGCCGAGAAAACTCCCATCCACATTGCAAAATTATTACACTATCTTGAAGAAATTCTCACGACTTCATCGTATGCAAATCAACTTCCATTCAAAGCACTTTTAACTCAAGTGTAGACTCCTTGCAAAAGGAATGAATCGGTCTTGCTACGTGTTCGGAAATTTAAAATTCAAAATACTTAAACGTGAAGGTATCGAAGAATGTTGAGAAAATCGGATATCGAGTGTCTTCTCAGTACCAAACAACTTCATCGCTCTCAGTGCTTGATGTCGACGACCGACTTGAAGAAGAAGACATTTCGCCACTTGCTGTGATATTTTATGTATTTATTGTATTTTGGACCGAAATGCAGAGAAAAAATCCATTATGTGCCACAACAATATCGCACCGAAAAATTGAAAATTGGATTGTTGCTTGGAAAAAAACTTAATTTGGAATTCTCTCATGCATTTTTGATGCACCTAAAGAAATTTCGTTCATCGAAATGGAAAACCGGAAGCAGAATGAATTTAGGTCGCTTCGTGACTTTCATATGGAGTCGATGCTTTTATCTAGAATGTTATGGCTATTTTTTATGATTGCAAGACGAGGGCCTTTTTGGACTGTTAAACCAACTTCTAAAATCCAATGATTTTTGTTGATCTGTGGCATCTATTTTAAGGAAAAATATGCCAAAAATGAATTGTACACTCTAGTCGGATTAAGATAAGACACATAGGTATACCCGATCGCGATCACGATCACGATTGTGTTCGCGATCAGATGCGTTCCTCGTTAGCAAGTTAAGCAGCACACTTGTCGCGATCTGTTAGCGACAGAGTGAACATCTGCAGCGTTCGATTGTGAGGTAGTCGCTGATCAGCGATTAAACGCATCAGGTTGAGTTTATCGCAGACCGCAAATATTAAAAATGGCAGATTTCACAGAAAAATTGATTGAACATGTAAAAAACGTAATGTGATGTTTAATATGTCACATACTGACTACAAAAATGTCCGCATACAATTAAAAAAAAAAACCCTTGCGATTGCGATCGCGATTGCAACATGGTGTAATCGCTTCCTCCTGTGATTGCGATCGTGAAGACAATCGTGATTGCAATTGCTTATGTGTGTTCTCCGCTAGATTGTATCCTCAAGTCGGGAGATGCTCTCCATTCTCTTATGCGGCTCGCTTAAAAACTACATTTACTCATGTGGCTTAGCTGACGTTTCGTTGGCATAAACCAGTTTTGGGCAATGCACGTTGCCAGTATGCACATCCTGCTCCCATTTAGCCGCCTATCTGCGACAAGTCGGGAGATGTTGTGGCTTACGTCTCGCACCACAGGGGGAAGACAACACAAACACCTATGGCCACGAACGCCGTGGACAGGACTTGAACTTGTAATGACCGTAGTCGAGATTGACGCCTCTACGCACTGAGCTACCGGTCGCCCGAAACCCATTCATATGGCAAGAGGGAAACGAGGACGCGGATGGTGACGCGAAATCTATTTATATTTTTGGATTTTGGTCAGTTCTTTAGTCCTCAAGTTTGTCCTCGTAGATGAATTATATTCATAATAGAAACGGCATTCCTTTCAGTGCCTCTCCCAAAGTATTTCCTAATGAACTGCTCATCCCGCATCACGGCTTTCGAAAAAAACCTAACACGATTAGATCTCATTTCAAAACACCTTCCCTTTAATCTCTCTTCATTGTCTGGACTGAATGCCATTGTGTATGGACCAAAGTATCTGCTGCCGAAAAAGAATTTGTGTCTTTGCTGTCCATGCCGTCTTAAGGATACTCTTTTTTCAACTGCACTAATAATCCCCCCACCCTCGCCATAACGTCTTATCGTACTATCGGAAGACGAACAGAAGCTTTTGTCACCCGGCAAAGTGATTACTACTTGTCGTCGACACTCTTTGGGATTATTATCCTTTGCTCAGATTTTCTGACTTTGTTGACTGCGAATGAAAAGCAGACGAAAGCTGATCAGTTGAAACGAAGGCAAAAGAATAATCCGAAATGTAATTTTTCAATCATGTTGTAAGTACGAGTACAAAAGTCGGCGGGCAGGATAAAAGAAATTGATTTTCTCGGTTGCGATTTGCGAAATATGGTTTGAGGATGTCAAAATTGGTGGGGATTATGCCGAGTTGGCAACAGCGGATTGGCGTATGGGACATGTGTTTTGAGGCAAGTCTATTGTACCTATATGTTTTTGAAAGTACGTACAAATAGGGAATGAATTCACAAAAAAAAAGATGTATCCGGAATTGTGGCTGCTAATTCTCATAACGGAATTAGAACAGACAAATGAAATTTCAGTATTTCTATAAAATTCATCATCATTAGCCCTGTTCGTTTCACAGGAGTTCGGTCTCAGGCTGAAAAGAATGACACGAATCTACGACGAGCGAACTTAAACGGCCACCATACAGATACTTCGCCGTCGTGGGGGCGAATCGCGGACTCAGTATACAATTAGATAGGGCGAAACAAGTTGACATCCAACCAATTGACTTTCAACTTTGATCCCATGGCACTCCTGAGACCTGGATTAAAACCGGTCTGTTGTTTTGTATGAAAATATTCTGAGATCCGGTGAATCTAAAGCGGGTATTGTGGCGTAACGGTTCGTCTTCGTACCTTGACCTTCTGTATAATTTTCCTGCAATTGTCTCGATCCAATTTCAAGAGTCCAGTGATTCTGCGTCCGCATCATTTGAGCCTTCCCATCGAGCTCTACGTAAAAAGTTAAAGGCGTGAGTTCGTAGACCGCGACTTATTGCATAGTAAATACTTACCCCATAAATCGGCTAAATTGAAGATAACCTGTTAGGAATATCTGGAAACTCAGTGAACAAATCACTTAGGCAACTGTACGGTTTAATGCAGATACCCTCCATAAAATGTTCGCAAAATTCCGTAAAGATTACTATAACCATTCTAAAAAATATGACTTTTTACTACCACCCTCAAGGAAAACGGAAATTTCAAAAATACTTTTAGCTTTATCTCAAAAATAATCTCAATGACAGGTGACAGTTTTCAGACGTATCAACCCGCACTCGCGAAAATTAACCAGAATTATTAAATTAACCGCAATAATTTAAATTTAAATTTTTTTTTTTAATTCCGGTGTTTACGCATTATGCATTTTTACTATAATTTTCGTGTTTAAAGTGAAAATCTTAATTTTGTGCAGCTTTTCATTTTGTATCTTTGCTACTATTTTTCAATTCATGTGTGTCATTTGGCAATTGGTGTGAACTCGATTGTGTAAAATCGTAATGCGTAAAAAAAGAATGCTCTTAAAAAACCGTCCGCTGTTGGTGATGGCACTTCTGTCGCACTCAGGGTTGATAAAAATCAAAGTGGGGTATCGATGATACCAATAATTCTCTTAAAAGTGTACCCAGCTTCAAAGTTTTCCATATTTCAAAACTTCATACTTCCGTGAAGCCGGACGTTTTGAAGGATTATGTTGTTTTATCGGATTCATGTTAATTTATCGGATTCAACTTTCATTTTAAGTTTATCCCTTGGTTAAAAAATATAGCGATATTTCGAAATTAACATCGATTAGTTTGTCATTAAAAATTCCTCAGGAACATTAAAATCAAGTGTTTTGTGCCAGTTTCTGGCCAAAAGGTGTATATCTGCTTTTAATTTTTCAAAAAACGCGATACGCAAAAACAATGCTCAGCCAAAAACTTTAATTTAACAAATTTATTTTCGGTTTACTATCAAAATGTAGGTGGTCTTCGTTCTAGAACGAATGACTTCTATCTTGCAATTTCACAAGAAAATTATCCTACGTTATGTTTGACCGAAACTTGGCTCATTCTGAGATTTCAAACAAAGAACTACAATATTTATAAGTAACTACCATGTTTTTCGTCGTGTGGGGGTGGAGTTTTTATTGCTGTCAAGACAGTATTGCCATCTCATGAAGTTAAGCTATCTCATAACGATGTGGAACAAATATGTATGACTATAAATATTTCTCGCAGTGAAACAGTTTATATTTTTAGCAGCTATTTACTACCCCTTAGTTTGATTTATACTATCCAAAAATATGTAATATGTATGTTATAGTATATGGGGGCTATTAGTCAATCGATACGCTCGAGAGGAAAATCCCGCGGATCATATTTGGAGCCTTGAAGGAAGGAAACGGATAGCGAATCCGATAAAATCATGGTTGGTATGGTCTCTTTGACGAACCCCAGTTCACAAAGCGCCTACGCCTCAAAAACCCACCAAATTTCCGAAACTATAAGTTACCGGTCATTATCAACTGAATATATGATGATAGAATCCCATACCGAGTGTTAAAGGGACAAGCCCAAGAAAAATCAACAGCAAGGCGAACTTCATGTACGATGAAATGATCTAATTGACACAGATAGCAGGGAGCTTCTACAAGTTTTGAACTGGCGGATGCGGTCACGGTCGCGGTCGCTTGATCGATATACAGGGTGGCGCAAAACTACCGTTATGGTTCAAATGCTTAATAACTTTTTAATTTAATTTTTATTTTTCATTTTTATTTCAGAATTTTGTGAAGAAAACTTCGGGAATTTGAAATGGAACAGTACACAACACAGCAGCGATCAAAAATTGTTGAATTTTATTTTGAAAATCAACGGTCAATTGTTTTGACGCAGCGTGCTTATCGTCGTTTTTTAATGTGCGTACTGGACCTTCAGCACCAACAATAAACCGCCTGGTTGCAAATTTTCAACAATATGGTACAGTAGGACACATTCCATGTACCGGAAGACCTCGTACGGCCCACACGGAAGAAAATATCCAACGTGTTGTGGATAGTGTGCAGGACAGTGGAGAAACATCGACAAGAAGACGTTCGGCACAACTGGGGCTATCGCGGAGGTCCCTTCAGAGGATTTTGGCTACATTGCACATGTTCCCGTATAAGGTTCAGCTTGTGCAAGAATTGAAGCCGATAGACTACCAACAACGGCTTGATTATGCCATTTTGTTCCGACAAAAAGCAGAAGAAAATCGCTATTTCATTCACAATTTGATAATGAGCGATGAAGCCCATTTCCAATTGAATGGTTTCGTAAACAAGCAAAATTGCAGGATATGGGCTACGGAAAATCCAAGAACAGTTCATCAGCAACAATTACACCCACTTAAGTGTACTGTTTGGTGCGGCGTATCGTCTGAAAGGATCATTGGTCCATATTTCTTTGAAAATGCACATGGCGCCGCAGTTACGGTTAATGGTGCTGAATATCGAACGATGCTGGACAATTTTTTGAGGCCAGCTGTAGAAAACCATCCACAGTTGTGGTTCCAACAAGATGGAGCCACAGCCCACAATGCAAGGGATACAATGGCTCTGTTACGGGACCTCTTTGGCGAACGCATTATTTCGCTCAGAAGCGATTTTAATTGGCCCCCACGTTCACCGGATTTAACAGCGCCAGACTGTTTTCTTTGGGGTTATTTGAAAGAAAGGGTATACGTAAATAAGCCAGCGACCATACCAGAGCTAAAACAAAACATTCGCAATGAAATTCGAGCCATAACACCCGAAATTTTACAAAAAGTTATGGAAAATGTACTGGAAAGAGCACGAATGTGCGAAGCCGAAAATGGCCACCACTTGCGGGATATAATTTGTCATACTTAAGCCAAAATTATTCCCCATTAATATACTGTATAACAAAAAAAAAATTATAATAATTAACCATTAAATAAAAAAGTTATTAAACATTCAAACCATAACGGTAGTTTTGCGCCACCCTGTAGTTGTAGAGCGTTATCCAAAGTGGACAAGACCCGTCGCGGACTAGATTGCCAATAATGATAATGGCCGAAGATGACTGTCTATCAACCATAGTCTACACTAGTGCTGGGCATAATGACTCTTTTCACTGGATCAGCACATAAGCTCTGACTATTTCCAATGAGTCGTTCAAAAAGAGTCATGCAAAGAGCCTGAAACTTGGTAAATAACATATTCAATAAAAGTCGTAGATGGGCGATCCCAATTTTTTTTCTCTTTTTTTGACCCCAGATTCGGAGATAGCGACCCCCCAATACCCTTAAGTTCGAGCCAGTCCTATGGGACCACTATTTTCCATGAAAACGGGGCTGCCAGTTTGGGATGGGCGACCCCAATTTTTTTTCTCGTTTTTGACCCCAGATTCGGAGTTAGCGACCCCCCAAAACCCTTTAGTTCGAGCCAGCAAGATCGGACCACTATTTCCCATGAAAACGGGGCTGCCAGTCTGGGATGGGCGACCTCAGTTTTTTTTCTCTTTTTTAACCCCAGATTTGGAGTTAGCGACTCCCAATACCCTTCAGTTAGAGCCAGCCCTATTGGACCACTATTTCCCATGAAAACGGGGCTGCCAGTCTGGGATGGGCGACCCCAATTTTTTTTCTCTTTTTTGACCCCAGATTCGGATTTAGCGACCCCCCGATACCCTTCAGTTCGAGCCAGCCCGATCGGACCACTATTTCCCATCAAAACGGGGCTGCCAGTCTGGGATGGGCGACCCCAATTTTTTTTCTCTTTTTTGACCCCAGATTCGAAGTTAGCGATCCCCAATACCGTTTAGTTCGAGCCAGCCCGATCGGACCACTATTTCCCATGAAAACGGGGCTGGCAATCTGGGGCGAGCTCTTTTGACTCTTTTTGCACGATATGGACGATTCGATTTTGCATCGCTCTTTTTGAACGAATCTTTTTGTGCGATTCGATTTTGTACGCTCTTTTTGAACGAATCTTTTTGTGCGATTCGATTTTGTATCGTTCGTCTATGATGTTAAATTGGCCTCGTTTATATCGTGGAACTAAAAGGCTGCTTGCAGTCAGCATGGACTGTTGCGTATATATTTAGAAGTATACACAATGCGTGCAATACATACTGCATAGAGATGATTATGAATGTATTTAGATGGGATTGCTTTGGTAGATAATGGTGGTTTTAGTTTTAGATAGATAATGGGATGGGATGTGAGTGAATGAATTTATTGTATAGTATTTCCCAGTTGAGTTAATCCGTATCCCAAATGAAAAAACTCCTTCCCAAATGAATTAAACTTTTTCCCAAATGAATTAAACTTTTTCCCAATTTAATTAAACTTTTTCCCAATATAATTAAACTATTTCCCGATTGAATTCAAACAGAGTGAAATTATTTGTAGTTTTCGATATAATTATATAAAACTAACTTACCGATGAAATAACTTGCAGGATCACTATAATTCAAAATCCCTAACCAGATTGAACGCAGAAAGCAGCAGAAAAGCAGTAGCAGCGGAAAGCATGCGTTTCCCTTAAGCCACCTAGATTAGACGCAGCGGCAGCAACAGCGGTGAAAGCAGATCTTCCTTTAGTTGTTGTTGCAATCTGCGTCAAAATTGTCAATCCAAAATAAATTTCGCACGGAATTAGGATTGATACTAGATCCAGTAAAACAGAGCGAGGGTACATCAAATGATGAAAATTCTACCCCCAGATTTTTTTCAAACCCCAAAATGTCATCCGAATTCACTGGAATCGACGAATGTTTGTTTTATAGATTTGCAGTAATCCTTCAAGTTATTTCATCGGTAAGTTAGTTTTATATAATTATATCGAAAGCTACAAATAAATTCACTCTGTTTGAATTCAATCGGGAAATAGTTTAATTATGTTGGGAAAAAGTTTAATTATATTGGGGAAAAGTTTAATTAATTTGGGAAGGAGTTTTTTCAGTTGGGATACGGATTAACTCAACTGGGAAATACTATACCCTTGCTCTGTTTTACTGGATCTACAATCAATCCTAATTCCGTGCGAAATTTATTTTGGATTGTTAATTTTGACATAGATTTCAACGCTCTTTCTTCTGGATATCTCGCTGTCTACTTTTTGAATTCCTATTTGTAAGAACTGCGGAATCAGGAGGTAAAATTTACAAACGGAATCGTCACAGACACCTCTTTAAAGAGTCCAAATTCAAATTTGCGTAAAAAAAATATTCACTGGAAGAATGCAAAAAAGGTAAAAAATGGTTTTTTTTTTGTTCGTGGATAGGCGTGTGGGGTGTCATCATATCATATCGGAAGCTACATATAAATTCACTCTGTTTGAATTCAATCGGGAAATAGTTTAATCATATTGGGAAAAAGTTTAATTCATTTGGGAAGGAGTTTTTTTATTTGGGATAGGGATTTTTTCATTTGGGATACGGATTAACTCAACTGGGAAATACAATAGTACATTATACGTAATGAGAAATTAGCGTGGATTGGTTATGCGTTGGGTAGTATTTATGCGATGGGCTAGTTTGGGAATTAATTTTACAATGTGTCATTCTTAAATTGAACGACTCGGAGGCTGTGTCATTGTGCTGAATCTTTCGCTCATTCTGTTGAGTCGTTCAAAAAGAGCGACTCGTTACTGTGTTATACATCACTAGTCTACACTACACTATCGTATTCACTTTGGCACTAAAAATCTTAATTCCCGGATCCACTTCTAATCATTGATGACACTTTGCTCAATGTTTGTCGCTAATTACAATTACACAGGGCACAACACGAATTTAGAAATTTTATATCCTATATTCGCCCAAAACTCACCATTCTAGGGATTATGGTCTTAGGCTGTTTATGTTCAAGTTATTTAGCGAAGTTTGACGCGACTTCCCACAAGAAATAGATTGTTATCGTCGAGAAGTCACTTGGACATAAACAAAGCAAAGGTAAAGTTTGGCACCTGTTGTATTTGACGGCATGTTAATGATATTTAAAGTTGTCACTTACTCAGGTAGTTATTCTGAATGCATATATTACTGATGCTGGTTGAATTTCTTTTTTTTATCTTTCGATTTTTTTTTAGGGAAAGCCGGACTCTGGTGTTTTGTGGTTAGGGCGCTGTGTATCTGGAAGTTTGTCAATTCTTTGATGGCCTGGTTATTCCAATTGGGTGTTTTTTCATATATTATACATATAATTTAAATAATTTATATAATATATTCAAATTCGATCCCGATCTGTTAAATGAGGAAATCTCAGATGATGCCAAAGATAAAAATGGGATTTAACCCGAACACATGGATTACCTGGGATGCAGTTGCAGTGGATGAGAACCGGTTCAGGCAGAGTCTAGGAAGCAAGTACATAGACTGCTCGTGCTCAAGCGTTTTGGTCTCCCAACTGCCGAATTTCGAGACTCGAACTTGTCTGAAATTGGGTAATTAATTCACAATCCGCAATTTGAATCTGCTCAGATAAGTAGTCAAAATTACTTATTTGACTCCGTTAAATAATTCTGAGAAACTAGTTAAGTTTTGAGAATAGTTATTTGACGAAGTAAACAATTATTTTTGAATATTTGCCAGCACAATGCGAATTGCCGTCTTGTGAGTTAACTTCCTTAATCATTCTATCTCAATTGCCCTAACCCCTTGTGGGGCATAGCGCGTCAACTGTTCCTTGTGGCCCAGTTGACGTTTCTACGGCATAAACTGGTTTCGGAGAATGCAGTTGCCAGCTTGCATCTCCTGCACATCCATGGCCACGAACGTCGTCGCGGACGGGATTCGAACCCGAATCGCTGGTAGTCAAACATGAGACTGATGCCTCAACCCACTGTCCTACCGGTCGCCCCAATCATTACAACTCTTTTATCATTCTTCAAGCGTGCTTTAAGAAACTAATCTCACAGAGAGCCTACAAAAATTAATTCTATAAGAAACCTGACCTGTTTCGAAAATTTGACACTTTGAGGAAGTCTCTTAAAGCATGACTTAAGAATGATATAAGAACAACGCATAAAGCCGATCCAACATCACTATCCTATATACATATATTTTAAATCATTATATTAGAAAATGCTGATAAGTAGGACGCAAAGCAATAGTATACGAGACAAAGCGATTCTATTGTATGAATTGGTGTGGCGTATAGTGGAAGGCGCAGGACTATGGAACGGTCAGTTGTGGATTCAAAGTCCAATCAGTGAAAAAAAAATTTAATTTATTTCACTCTCTCTGTAATTTTCTCTAAATGTCATTAAAAATGAACAATTAATCAAACATAAATTTGATGAAAAAAAAAATCCAAGAGGAAAATAAAAAAAAGCAAAAAACGCCATCGAGAGACTTGAAACCAAAACACTGTTGGTTTTTTTTTGCGAGTTGATAACTTTCTTATATCGTTTAATCGATTTAAGTATGAATAAAGCTACATTTAAATAAAAAAGGTGCCTTTTTTATTATGTCGTTCCAACATCATTCTTTAAGAGACATTCAGGCTCAAAAATAATTCTTCAAGAGCTAGAAGCAATCAAACGAGTTTGTGGCAAGCTGGGGTCCATTGATGTATACGGGCTAAGTTGATTTTTCAAGCAGGCTAACTGGTCTTGTTGGCACTGATCTGAACTCTAATTGTGCTAGCCTCCCTCTGAAGATCTATAGCTTTCTGAGATGCAAATACAATTGTATAATTAAGATGTAAGTCTTATTGAATTACGTCACCTTTATGCAGTACGCCACACTTTCCGCCATCATAAGTTTTCTTAAAAGGAGCCACCTGTTTCGCGAGGTCGCCCCTTTTTAGCTGTCATTATATTCCAAAAATAGAGAAACCGGTTCCGTAAAGGACACAAAATAAAATAATTTTTAAGCAATCCTTACATTTAAACACAGAGGAATGAATTTCTTTGTACCTTAGCATAGGAACACATTTCTTACTTTTGCTTTGCAGGACTGAAAATTTAATAATGCATACAGCACTCTCAAACATTCCCATGCGTACATGGACGCGTACTTATAAGGTTAGAATATTTGAGCAATATACTCGTACATGATTTTCAGTCAAATGTCATTTAATGTTGGCAAACAAAGTTATCAAAGATTGATATCATGTTATCCGCCTAGTACCATATTTGCAAACATTTCAACATGAGTCCTTGCCTTTACCATTTATGACGACAATTTAATAAACTTTCAATAGAGCCATCCAGGATACCCTTTATGAAGTGCCTTCACTCACTCCCTGTCTGCGATAATTCCATTAAAGTTGCCTATTCGACGACATGACTTTAATTGGGGCCTTCCCTGTTTCATGCACACATAACTTGATATGGATATCAGTTGCATATTGTTCCAGGACAATCTCTTTTCCGCCCGATACCATGACTCTGTGTATTTCTGTTACCGTTGCTGTTTGAAATGTCGACGAAAGGATCGATAGGATCGTTCGTCGCATAATTCGATTTACAATCACATCCGCTGTTTGTTTTCAGACTGTTGATACGATTCCTTCGTAAATTCAGGAGCCAGACGATAACAACGACATTCAGAATTGCATTATTTGTTACTATTACGCATAATGTGCTTCCTGCTGTCGGAATATATGTGCACGTCCAGGATGTGGAGTGTAGTCAGATCTAATAGAGTTGTTTGCCACCTAAAAGCCTCATGCTCCAATGACGGTGTTGAATCGAAGAATTGCTAGACTGCTGGGTGTCCTGGGCTGAATTGTGGGGGTTGTGTTTCGGAGCAATCCTTAAATGGAAAATTTATTATTTTTTTCTCTTGAATCTTGCACTGGGACTGGCAGTTGTGAGTACATATTTTGGCTCTACATGGGAATTCGATTATTTCCAATGACTTGCGTACGTATCATGTAGTGGAATTCGAAAATGATGAAAATAAAAAGAAAATCATGCATTATACCCTTGAGCTTCCCTCACACCAAGGCGATATGTTTGCTGAGTATACTCAAATTTATTTATGTGCATAGCATCAAATGGAATATTCACACTGTAATGGATAATATAAGTGCTTGTGAGACGTAGTGAAAATTGGCCGAAATGACCGCGAAGGTCCGGCAGCGCTGTCTGGCGAAAACTCATCAGCTCGATAAACGGTGTCATGAGCTTGCTGTAGCTTAGTGACGGGAGGTGTGGGTGGGGTTTTTGCAGTAGCGCTGCCTCTTACTTACTATTCCAAAAATATCTCGTGCCTAAAAACCACAACAGTGGACTCGGTCAAATCAGTGGCAGGTCAAGGAATTCTTCAACGGGATCTTTTGGAAGAGCGACGCCTCGAATGGCTTTTTGGAGCACGTGTACGGGGAAGGCCGGTAGTTCAGTGCGTAGAGGCTTCAGTCTTATGTTTGGCTCCGGTCGTTACGGGTTCAAGTCCCGTCCACGGCGTTCGTGGCCATGGATGTTTATGTTGTTTTTTCTCTGTGGTGCGGGGCGTAATAATAAGCCAGTTCATCTCCCAACAGGAAGGCGACTAAATACGAACAGGAGGTGCATGATGGCAATGTGTATCGTCCGAAGATGATTTATGCCAACGAAACATGAATAGTTGACGCACCATGCCCTACTAGAGGTTAGGCAAATAAGTATGGGGCTAGGGGGTTGAGGCTACCAGATTAAACTCGGCGCAGGACGACATGAGAAATCCGTTAAATATTCTGAGGCTTTCATAAAATATTCAGGTACTTTCTTTACTAACTTCCACCAACATTAGTTCAACATCAAATAAATAGCTGAGGAAAATTTAACGACAAAAGCAGAAGATTTTTTGATTATCTAAACAGAAGATTTTCAAATCCAGCCAATTGAAAATTTATTTAAAAATAAAAATGTTTATTTAGAACATCATGTACACTTACAAGGGATCCTCAATATATAAAGCACGTCCTTTTAATAAACCCCCCAAACCACCTTGAAAATGAAGCCATTTATCTCCCAACCACACGGTAGACATCCTCATCATAATATACCCTTCAACCACTAAATTGCAAAACTATAAACTAGCCCATCTCATTTGATTCTTCACATCATCTCTGACTTATTGCCTTGTACCCCTAGATGTTTCGGGATGGATCTCAAAGGGATGATTGCAAAATGGTAGTTGTACTCCTTCGTGCAGAACTGACGATAAATTGTTTGGTCTTCTGCTAAATGGTCCATCAAGACGGAAGCATACAGTGTTTCTTTAGGGCTTGTGGTTGCTGAGGAAATGGCAACATTTGGTCTCATTTCAGCAACAGTGCTTCTGTAGAATGCACTGATTCTGATTTCTATGTTTCCCTAGGACTACGAATGCTAAATATTGCCATAGTGATTGCAAATATGGCAATGACATTGCTACCGGACTTTCATGACAAATACAAAATTAATGGCAACTGTGGTTAATGTGAAATGAATTATTAGCATTTGCAAATGCGTATCAGGAAATTTTAGAGTCAAATTGTAATGCTGTAAAGGGTTCAATTTGTTTTAATTATGTGAAGGTAATTTGAAAAGATTAGTTGGGGATTTCATTCAGTTGAGTCGCAAGGGATTCAGCAGGTATACGGTAGCCATAATAAGTTTAGATAAGTTTAGGCGGTGGGACGTGGTACACCAAAATCACAATCACTGTCACCGATATCGTGTGGATAAAAAAAAAGTCCAGCTGCTACCATGTACACATTTCAAGTGATCGGGACTCTTTATTATAAATTCAAAATAGAGTGATCAAACTAATTCCATCACTTTTTGGCCCGTCCCATATATTCATATAATGGACGGGTATGTGCAATGATCCATACTGTGCGTGTGTTTGTTTGTGCGTTAGTTCGAGCACTTCCCGTAATCCGATCCTAACCAAATTCGGTATCTACATTCCTTGAGTCTCCCTGATCTCGAGACGGTGGCAGCAAATTTGGTCATCGGCTGGAGTAACGGTATATTCCGCTATGTTCAAACTAGAGTTACTCGCAAAGCTCTTTTCGAAAATCACCCTTCCAAACTTTTTCCGTATTCCGATTTCCATGAAACTCGATGCGTAGCTTTCTCAACCAAGGTAAACTCAAAAACTCTAAAAAATAAATTTAGAGTTTTTGAGTTTATTTTTTTATTAGCTAGTACTTGAATTTGAGTTCTTCTTTTCTATTTTTTTACTAGTTAACAATTAGAAGTTTTTGAGCTTTAAATTTTTTTTTAGTTTCGAGTTTATTTTTTCTTGTTTCATTTGTGTCTGGCTTTTTGAATTTTGGAGTTTTTTTTTGTAAAACTACTAGCTGCGTCGGCTCGCTTCGCTGGCGTTGTTGCCTCTGTGAAGAACGAAAGTGGGTGTTATATGTCAACAGGAGGCGAGATGTGTGATTGTCTCAATTAATACTTAGACTATGAGCCAGGTATGTAAATTGGTATATTATAAGGAGCAATTTTTTATTGTTATCCTTGAACACCAGAAACTTGGTCCTTGCGGTCCATTTGTACTGTACTCCTTGATGACATGAAACTTATGGACTTGGTCAGTAGCGCATGAATTTTTTTTTCTTGATCACATGAAACTCGCTCCTGACGACCCTAACCACATAAACTTTGGTCATGGCGATCCATTTGTACGCTTGTGCATGCAGCACATAATTATCAACGTGCACCACCACCCACCTACTTACCAGCACAACTTGTGTGTAATCACACGAAACATTTGCCTTGCACAACCAGATGAATGGGACGGAAGATTGCAATATTGCGCGAGTGCGAAAGGGAGCAATTTGGCGTTTTATATGAAGAGCCCATTTAGAGCAAGCAAATATTGGCGGAGAGTGAAATGCATAGAAATTGGATGTCATATGGAGATTTCATATGAAGCACTTTATATTTTAAGAAGAAGAAGAAGAAAATATGGTGGACGTGGTGGACAACAGGCAACAGGTCGTCCCGTTTTTAAAGCAGGTTGTCCCTTTTATTAAATTTGAGGTCGATAAGGATGCACATTCAGCGTGAAGAAGCCGAAGGGAAACGTAAAAGAAAAATGTGAGACATATCGAAGGAACGACTGTTTTCATTTTAGGGTCGTCCTTTTTATGAGAAACTAGTGGAAACAACAAACAACAAATTGCATTGAGGAAATGTATAAAGTATACATGCAACTATTGGATGTATTTGCACGAAGGACACCAGGTCGTCCTTTTTCGCAACAGGTCGTCCTTTTTTGGGAATTTGGGCTCGGTAAGAGTGCACGTTGAACGGAAAGGAGCAGCTGGCAAAATTTGAAGCAAATCGGATGTAGGATAATTGAAGTGGAAGGAAAAACATTTTCTCATACAAAATTGTCCTTTTTTTGACCAGGTCGTCCTTTTTTTGGAGTTTGAGCTGGATATGGATCCAAGTTGAGCGTAAAGAGACAGAACAACAAAAATTTCAGTCAAATCGGACACAGGGCAATTTTCATTTCAGGCAAGAGGTCGTCCTTTTTAGGAGAGACCATGAAAAAAAAAATTATTGCATTTAGAACATGTGTAAGGTACATGCAACGTACTGGATATGTTTTCTCGAAGGACACCAGAATGTCCTTTATTGCCAGCAGGTCCTCCTTTTTTTGGACTTTGGGCTGGGTGAACATGTAAGTTGAGCGTGAAGGATTAAAAGGGAAAAAATTTCAGGCAAATCGTATGTAGGGTTAGGGAGATAGAAGGGAAAACATGTCCCCAAACAAAATGTATGGGAAAATGGAATTTCCCGAGTTTCCCGGGAAAATTTCAAATTTTTAATGATGTAAGGTTTCAAGTGGAGCGTAAAGAAACCGATTGCTAAAAATTTGAAGCAAATCGGATAAAGGATAATGACGCCAAGTCTGTACATACGTAGACGACTTTCTTTTATATACATAAGATGAGTGCATGGGTCCACAAGGAATTGAAACCCCCAGTCAGTATACCACCATAGAACGCTCGACGCTCGCTCGCTCTATACGCTACATCGGTAGAGCCACTATTAGCCGAGGCGCCAACTACTATGCGTCGTTGCCGGTGAAATAGAAACACACCAGGTTTTTGTTACCACACTTCGCTGCCTTAGATCTATGTATATACCCTACACTACGTATCCTTATTCCCGCTCCTTTGATGTGGTTACCATTCAAAATTAGTTTCCGCCATAACGTTACGAACCGTAAATTACATCAGGCATTTAGAAACTCATCCACAACATGAGAATAAATCTAACTTAAAATTTAGTGTCACCCCATTAACAATGTCACGGAAATAAATTTAATAATTTCGCCATGTTCCCAGAATCGCAATTACGGCGAAAATTTACGAACATAATTTTCAATCACTTTCATTCCCAATTTACGCAACCCAAAAGAAATCTTTGTCAAGGCTTTCATAATTTTAATGAGCAATTTCTGCTCTCCCGCTGAGCGAAAGGGAGTCGGCTCTTTTATTGTGGGAACTCAGGAATGAAAACTCATTTACTGCCAGGTGTGAAGTAATTACAGTGGTGAATACTTGGGGAAAATTAAATTTATTGTCCCAGATCTGTTGATGGGGATGGAGAAATTGTGTGTTGATTATTGCTCCCGAGCGAACAAATTGGAAAGCATTAGTGGTAGAAGTTGCCGTGATGAATGATTTCTTAAGTTTTGTGAATTCTATGTGGAGCTAATGGCCGATACTAAATAGCAGAAGGCGAGTGAGTAAAAAGAGAAATACAGTAAAATATGTAAGCATGAATACTGTATCTTAATATGGACATTTATATAGTTTAGGCACACATTTAGACACAATTTGGCGCAAAGAGCCATTTTTACCGCCGCACTTTAATTACGGTCTTTTTCTAAGGTGCGTTCCGCTGCACCCCCCACTAACGCAAACTACGAAAACGACTATTGTATAGTTATGTGCTAGTTATGTGCTGGTTATGTGCTACATTCAAAAGTTTTGTGCTCGTCAAATAAAAAAAATATTGACACTTCAAAATGGGGGGTGTAGAGGAACGTTCCGCTACACCCCCACTAGAAATATTGAACTAACCTTATTCAAACCCATGTCAGAGTTATGTGCTAGTTATGTGCTGGTTATGTGCCGCATTTAAAAGTTTTGTGCTCATGAATTAAAAAAATTATTAGCGGTTCAAAATGGGGGGTGTGGAACAACGTTCCGCTGCACCCTCCCTAATATCTGATCTGACGATCTTGCTTTTTAAGAGATTCATTCACTGGACGGAAACTCATCCGAGTGAAGGTTATCATACGAAGAAGAGCTGCAAATTGAATACCAACAGAAGAGGAAGAACAAGCAATCGGGAAAATAAGGAAGCCCAATCGAAATTAAGTCATAACGGCATTGGAGAGTGCAACGAATAAGATATTTGAAACTTTGACTTTAACACACGTTTTCCAAATTATATCAGACTCCTTAACTTTCACAAACTTTCATTTGATAAAAAAAAGTTAAAAACCCTCGTTTAACAGTACAGGGTGGGCCATCTAGTGGTTTCTTTTTAAATCATCATCATCATCATCATCATCGTGGCGCGACAGCCCGACGTCGGGCCTTGGCCGCCTGGATCATTGTCCTCCAATTATCTCGGCCACGTGACCGCGTCCTCCAATTTTGGGAGCCCAGCAGCTGCGCGGCGTCCACACCTACTGAGCTCTCCCAACGAGATCTCGGTCGTCCTCGCAGTCTCGCTCCGTCGACTCGTTCTGCATTCATTACTCTCTTAGGCATGCGATCGTCGTCCATTCTTTGTACATGCCCTGCCCATTGAAGTCGTTGTAGTTTGACGATTTTCGAGACTTGCAGCTCATCGTACATTTCATACAACTCATGGTTGTACCGGATGCGCCATCCATCTCGATCGCAAACGTATCTGAACACTTAAAGAAAGAATCAAAAAATCATAAAAAAGCACGCATAAATTCCTGCGTTCAATAGTTCATGAACTTAAAGCATAGGAATTTGTATAGAAAGATCGTTTCCGCATAGTAATCTAAGTGCATACTTAACTTTTCTTTGTGTATCCACTGCAATGTGTAAACATAAGACCAAAGCCCTATTGCACCAACCACTTATCAACTTATCAAATTTTACGCTAAATTTCTGTTGCACCAAATAGAGAAACGAAAAGTACTCAAATAATATTTGAAAAGCAAAAAACACTCACTTATCAAATTTTTGTTGCACCAACGAGAAAATCGGAAAGTAATAACTTTTGTAATCGTAAGTGGTAAGTTTAGCAAATCATTGACTTTTGTTTCACTTTTGGTTGCACGAAGAACTTATAGTAATCAAATAATAATTTCATTTGGATAACTTATTAATATTTTTGCTTAGAAAAATTCCGTTTTTGGTTTGAATAAAACACAAATCTGCGCGGGCTCTAAGAATGATAAATTTCGAATATACCCCAGTTATGTTCAAACTAATGATTGAATAGGTCATTTCAAAAACAATATAAGTAAATTATTTCAAATACATTGTTTCTGTGGCAAACGGTTGCTTAGAAGTAGCCACACTATATGCACAACATAATGCTCGTATAATAAATCCATTAAGTCAAAAAAATCACATAAATGTCGGTCTGCTTTAGTTTGGTTTTAACGACTTAAGTCGTTTTTGAGGTAACAGATTCAATTATGCTATCAGATTCAAGAACATATGAAAGTAGAATTATTTTTGAACAAATTACCAACCATGTATTCGATTTATGCTTTTGTTGATCTTTAATTCGTGAAAAATAGCAAAGAGTCGTCGAAGAATCTCTTTGGAGATAGTAATTGTGTTTTTTCATCGCATCCATCAAAATGGAAACCTTATATGAAAATATTGTTTGTGCTGCTTGGAGCCGACCCATAATCCGAACGTGCAGTGTCACACATTATTTTATTACGATTATTTCGTTTGTCCCAAGTTTATGAACCACTTCATTAAGCGCACACTATCGGGCAAACCATTTGATCTAGCAGATATACTGATAAGAAATGACACATTTGTATTTCATATGCATTTTTGTTTTTTCAAAAACTAATTCTTTATTTTTAATCATCGATTCGTTAAGCCACAATGGTTTAATTTCATCCATGAGATTGCATGCCAACGGATGTCCATGAAAAAAATTTGGGGCATTTTTGGCAAATGTACATGACGCGGCATACTGCGTATGATAAAAACGGATGATAAAAAAAATTAAGTACCGGGTGCCAATATTTGGTGATCGAAGGAAAAATTCAAGAAATTTCGGAACTTGGCACGATTGTTGTTGCTGGAGGATATTACACTAAAAGTTTCTGCCGGTGGGGTGCGAGCTTGCGCGGGGGGAGAGTTTTTTTGTTTTTATTTCTCTGTTTGTAACTCCGTAACTATTAGTTCTAGCAAAAAACTTTCCGAGACAAAATTAAAGAGCGGAACGTTCTTATACACCCCCCCCATTGAATTGCTAATATTTTTTTTAATTGACTAGCACAAAACTTTTAAATGCGGCACATAGCCAGCACATAACTAGCACATAACTCTGACATGGGTTTGAATAAGGTTAGTTCAATATTTCTAGTGGGGGGGTGTAGCGGAACGTTCCTCTACACCCCCCATTTTGAAGTGTCAATATTTTTTTTAATTGACGAGCACAAAACTTTTGAATGCAGCACATAACCAGCACATAACTAGCACATAACTATACAATAGTCGTTTTCGTAGTTTGCGTTAGTGGGGGGTGCAACGGAACGCACCTGAAAACTACGGCAGCTAGAGAGTTGATTTTGGTCTAAAAATGCAGCTTGTACCATGCCCTAAAAACCAAAAATAGGATTCCGGAACAAAACCCGCAAGAAAACTTGAAAATTTCAAGGCAAAGTCACCCGTCGACTGGAAAATATAAAACCTTGAATATCTCGGAAACGGAGGCAGCTAGAGGGTCCAAACTTGCACTTTTTCAAATGGCTGTAACTCGAAAACTACGGCAGCTAGAGAGTTGATTTTGGTCTAAAAATGCAGCTTGTACCATGCCCTAAAAACCAAAAATAGGATTCCGGAACAAAACCCGCAAGAAAACTTGAAAATTTCAAGGCAAAGTCACCCCTCGACTGGAAAATATAAAACCTTGAATATCTCGGAAACGGAGGCAGCTAGAGGGTCCAAACTTGCACTTTTTCAAATGGCCCTACCTCGAAAACTGCGGCAGCTAGAGAGTTGATTTGGGTCTTCAAATGCTGCTTGTACCATGCCCTAAAAACCAAAAATAGGATTCCGGAACAAAACCCGCAAGAAAACTTGAAAATTTCAAGGCAAAGTCACCCCTCGACTGGAAAATATAAAACCTTGAATATCTCGGAAACGGAGGCAGCTAGAGGGTCCAAACTTGCACTTTTTCAAATGGCACTACCTCGAAAACTACGGCAGCTAGAGAGTTGATTTTGGTCTTAAAATGCAGCTTGTACCATGCCCTAAAAAACAAAAATAGGATTCCGGAACAAAACCCGCAAGAAAACTTGAAAATTTCAAGGCAAAGTCACCCCTCGACTGGAAAATATAAAACCTTGAATATCTCGGAAACGGAGGCAGCTAGAGGGTCCAAACTTGCACTTTTTCAAATAGCCCTACCTCGAAAACTACGGCAGCTAGAGAGTTGATTTTGGTCTTAAAATGCAGCTTGTACCATGCCCTAAAAACCAAAAATAGGATTCCGGAACAAAACCCGCAAGAAAACTTGAAAATTTCAAGGCAAAGTCACCCCTCGACTGGAAAATATAAAACCTTGAATATCTCGGAAACGGAGGCAGCTAGAGGGTCCAAACTTGCACTTTTTCAAATGGCTGTAACTCGAAAACTACGGCAGCTAGAGAGTTGATTTGGGTCTTCAAATGCAGCTTGTACCATGCCCTAAAAACCAAAAATAGGATTCCGGAACAAAACCCGCAAGAAAACTTGAAAATTTCAAGGCAAACTCACCCCTCGACTGGAAAATATAAAACCTTGAATATCTCGGAAACGGAGGCAGCTAGAGGGTCCAAACTTGCACTTTTTCAAATGGCCCTACCTCGAAAACTAGGGCAGCTAGAGAGTTGATTTTGGTCTTAAAATGCAGCTTGTACCATGCCCTAAAAACCAAAAATAGGATTCCGGAACAAAACCCGCAAGAAAACTTGAAAATTTCATAGCAAAGTCACCCCTCGACTGGAAAATATAAAACCTTGAATATCTCGGAAACGGAGGCAGCTAGAGGGTCCAAACTTGCACTTTTTCAAATGGCTGTAACTCGAAAACTACGGCAGCTAGAGAGTTGATTTTGGTCTTAAAATGCAGCTTGTACCATGCCCTAAAAACCAAAAATAGGATTCCGGAACAAAACCCGCAAGAAAACTTGAAAATTTCAAGGCAAAGTCACCCCTCGACTGGAAAATATAAAACCTTGAATATCTCGGAAACGGAGGCAGCTAGAGGGTCCAAACTTGCACTTTTTCAAATGGCCCTACCTCGAAAACTGCGGCAGCTAGAGAGTTGATTTGGGTCTTCAAATGCAGCTTGTACCATGCCCTAAAAACCAAAAATAGGATTCCGGAACAAAACCCGCAAGAAAACTTGAAAATTTCAAGGCAAAGTCACCCCTCGACTGGAAAATATAAAACCTTGAATATCTCGGAAACGGAGGCAGCTAGAGGGTCCAAACTTGCACTTTTTCAAATGGCTGTAACTCGAAAACTACGGCAGCTAGAGAGTTGATTTGGGTCTTCAAATGCAGCTTGTACCATGCCCTAAAAACCAAAAATAGGATTCCGGAACAAAACCCGCAAGAAAACTTGAAAATTTCAAGGCAAAGTCACCCCTCGACTGGAAAATATAAAACCTTGAATATCTCGGAAACGGAGGCAGCTAGAGGGTCCAAACTTGCACTTTTTCAAATGGCCCTACCTCGAAAACTAGGGCAGCTAGAGAGTTGATTTGGGTCTTCAAATGCAGCTTGTACCATGCCCTAAAAACCAAAAATAGGATTCCGGAACAAAACCCGCAAGAAAACTTGAAAATTTCAAGGCAAAGTCACCCCTCGACTGGAAAATATAAAACCTTGAATATCTCGGAAACGGAGGCAGCTAGAGGGTCCAAACTTGCACTTTTTCAAATGGCCCTACCTCGAAAACTGCGGCAGCTAGAGAGTTGATTTGGGTCTTCAAATGCAGCTTGTACCATGCCCTAAAAAACAAAAATAGGATTCCGGAACAAAACCCGCAAGAAAACTTGAAAATTTCAAGGCAAAGTCACCCCTCGACTGGAAAATATAAAACCTTGAATATCTCGGAAACGGAGGCAGCTAGAGGGTCCAAACTTGCACTTTTTCAAATGGCCCTACCTCGAAAACTGCGGCAGCTAGAGAGTTGATTTGGGTCTTCAAATGCAGCTTGTACCATGCCCTAAAAACCAAAAATAGGATTCCGGAACAAAACCCGCAAGAAAACTTGAAAATTTCAAGGCAAAGTCACCCCTCGACTGGAAAATATAAAACCTTGAATATCTCGGAAACGGAGGCAGCTAGAGGGTCCAAACTTGCACTTTTTCAAATGGCTGTAACTCGAAAACTACGGCAGCTAGAGAGTTGATTTGGGTCTTCAAATGCAGCTTGTACCATGCCCTAAAAACCAAAAATAGGATTCCGGAACAAAACCCGCAAGAAAACTTGAAAATTTCAAGGCAAAGTCACCCCTCGACTGGAAAATATAAAACCTTGAATATCTCGGAAACGGAGGCAGCTAGAGGGTCCAAACTTGCACTTTTTCAAATGGCCCTACCTCGAAAACTGCGGCAGCTAGAGAGTTGATTTGGGTCTTCAAATGCAGCTTGTACCATGCCCTAAAAACCAAAAATAGGATTCCGGAACAAAACCCGCAAGAAAACTTGAAAATTTCAAGGCAAAGTCACCCCTCGACTGGAAAATATAAAACCTTGAATATCTCGGAAACGGAGGCAGCTAGAGGGTCCAAACTTGCACTTTTTCAAATGGCTGTAACTCGAAAACTACGGCAGCTAGAGAGTTGATTTGGGTCTTCAAATGCAGCTTGTACCATGCCCTAAAAACCAAAAATATGATTCCGGAACAAAAACCGCAAGAAAACTTGAAAATTTCAAGGCAAAGTCACCCCTCGACAGGAAAATGTAAAACCTTGAATATCTCGGAAACGGAGGCAGCTAGACGGTCCAAACTTGCACTTTTTCAAATGGCCCTACCTCGAAAACTACGGCAGCTAGAGAGTTGATTTTGGTCTTAAAATGCAACTTGTACCATGCCCTAAAAACCAAAAATAGGATTCCGGAACAAAACCCGCAAGAAAACTTGAAAATTTCAAGGCAAAGTCACCCCTCGACTGGAAAATATAAAACCTTGAATATCTCGGAAACGGAGGCAGCTAGAGGGTCCAAACTTGCACTTTTTCAAATGGCCCTACCTCGAAAACTGCGGCAGCTAGAGAGTTGATTTGGGTCTTCAAATGCAGCTTGTACCATGCCCTAAAAACCAAAAATAGGATTCCGGAACAAAACTCGCAAGAAAACTTGAAAATTTCAAGGCAAAGTCACCCCTCGACTGGAAAATATAAAACCTTGAATATCTCGGAAACGGAGGCAGCTAGAGGGTCCAAACTTGCACTTTTTCAAATGGCTGTAACTCGAAAACTACGGCAGCTAGAGAGTTGATTTGGGTCTTCAAATGCAGCTTGTACCATGCCCTAAAAACCAAAAATAGGATTCCGGAACAAAACCCGCAAGAAAACTTGAAAATTTCAAGGCAAAGTCACCCCTCGACTGGAAAATATAAAACCTTGAATATCTCGGAAACGGAGGCAGCTAGAGGGTCCAAACTTGCACTTTTTCAAATGGCCCTACCTCGAAAACTGCGGCAGCTAGAGAGTTGATTTGGGTCTTCAAATGCAGCTTGTACCATGCCCTAAAAACCAAAAATAGGATTCCGGAACAAAACCCGCAAGAAAACTTGAAAATTTCAAGGCAAAGTCACCCCTCGACTGGAAAATATAAAACCTTGAATATCTCGGAAACGGAGGCAGCTAGAGGGTCCAAACTTGCACTTTTTCAAATGGCCCTACCTCGAAAACTGCGGCAGCTAGAGAGTTGATTTGGGTCTTCAAATGCAGCTTGTTCCATGCCCTAAAAACCAAAAATAGGATTCCGGAACAAAACCCGCAAGAAAACTTGAAAATTTCAAGGCAAAGTCACCCCTCGACTGGAAAATATAAAACCTTGAATATCTCGGAAACGGAGGCAGCTAGAGGGTCCAAACTTGCACTTTTTCAAATGGCCCTACCTCGAAAACTGCGGCAGCTAGAGAGTTGATTTGGGTCTTCAAATGCAGCTTGTACCATGCCCTAAAAACCAAAAATAGGATTCCGGAACAAAACCCGCAAGAAAACTTGAAAATTTCAAGGCAAAGTCACCCCTCGACTGGAAAATATAAAACCTTGAATATCTCGGAAACGGAGGCAGCTAGAGGGTCCAAACTTGCACTTTTTCAAATGGCCCTACCTCGAAAACTGCGGCAGCTAGAGAGTTGATTTGGGTCTTTAAATGCAGCTTGTACCATGCCCTAAAAACCAAAAATAGGATTCCGGAACAAAACCCGCAAGAAAACTTGAAAATTTCAAGGCAAAGTCACCCCTCGACTGGAAAATATAAAACCTTGAATATCTCGGAAACGGAGGCAGCTAGACGGTCCAAACTTGCACTTTTTCAAATGGCCCTACCTCGAAAACTGCGGCAGCTAGAGAGTTGATTTGGGTCTTCAAATGCAGCTTGTACCATGCCCTAAAAACCAAAAATAGGATTACGGAACAAAACCCGCAAGAAAACTTGAAAATTTCAAGGCAAAGTCAACCCTCGACTGGAAAATATAAAACCTTAAATATCTCGGAAACGGAGGCAGCTAGAGGGTCCAAACTTGCACTTTTTCAAATGGCCCTACCTCGAAAACTGCGGCAGCTAGAGAGTTGATTTGGGTCTTCAAATGCAGCTTGTACCATGCCCTAAAAACCAAAAATAGGATTCCGGAACAAAACCCGCAAGAAAACTTGAAAATTTCAAGGCAAAGTCACCCCTCGACTGGAAAATATAAAACCTTGAATATCTCGGAAACGGAGGCAGCTAGAGGGTCCAAACTTGCACTTTTTCAAATGGCCCTACCTCGAAAACTGCGGCAGCTAGAGAGTTGATTTGGGTCTTCAAATGCAGCTTGTACCATGCCCTAAAAACCAAAAATAGGATTCCGGAACAAAACCCGCAAGAAAACTTGAAAATTTCAAGGCAAAGTCACCCCTCGACTGGAAAATATAAAACCTTGAATATCTCGGAAACGGAGGCAGCTAGAGGGTCCAAACTTGCACTTTTTCAAATGGCCCTACCTCGAAAACTGCGGCAGCTAGAGAGTTGATTTGGGTCTTCAAATGCAGCTTGTACCATGCCCTAAAAACCAAAAATATGATTCCGGAACAAAAACCGCAAGAAAACTTGAAAATTTCAAGGCAAAGTCACCCCTCGACTGGAAAATATAAAACCTTGAATATCTCGGAAACGGAGGCAGCTAGAGGGTCCAAACTTGCACTTTTTCAAATGGCTGTAACTCGAAAACTACGGCAGCTAGAGAGTTGATTTGGGTCTTCAAATGCAGCTTGTACCATGCCCTAAAAACCAAAAATATGATTCCGGAACAAAAACCGCAAGAAAACTTGAAAATTTCAAGGCAAAGTCACCCCTCGACAGGAAAATGTAAAACCTTGAATATCTCGGAAACGGAGGCAGCTAGAGGGTCCAAACTTGCACTTTTTCAAATGGCCCTACCTCGAAAACTACGGCAGCTAGAGAGTTGATTTGGGTCTTCAAATGCAGCTTGTACCATGCCCTAAAAACCAAAAATAGGATTCCGGAACAAAACCCGCAAGAAAACTTGAAAATTTCAAGGCAAAGTCACCCCTCGACTGGAAAATATAAAACCTTGAATATCTCGGAAACGGAGGCAGCTAGAGGGTCCAAACTTCCACTTTTTCAAATGGCTGTAACTCGAAAACTAGGGCAGCTAGAGAGTTGATTTGGGTCTTCAAATGCAGCTTGTACCATGCCCTAAAAACCAAAAATATGATTCCGGAACAAAAACCGCAAGAAAACTTGAAAATTTCAAGGCAAAGTCAACCCTCGACAGGAAAATGTAAAACCTTGAATATCTCGGAAACGGAGGCAGCTAGAGGGTCCAAACTTGCACTTTTTCAAATGGCCCTACCTCGAAAACTGCGGCAGCTAGAGAGTTGATTTGGGTCTTCAAATGCAGCTTGTACCATGCCCTAAAAACCAAAAATATGATTCCGGAACAAAAACCGCAAGAAAACTTGAAAATTTCAAGGCAAAGTCACCCCTCGACTGGAAAATATAAAACCTTGAATATCTCGGAAACGGAGGCAGCTAGAGGGTCCAAACTTGCACTTTTTCAAATGGCCCTACCTCGAAAACTGCGGCAGCTAGAGAGTTGATTTGGGTCTTAAAATGCAGCTTGTACCATGCCCTAAAAACCAAAAATAGGATTCCGGAACAAAACCCGCAAGAAAACTTGAAAATTTCAAGGCAAAGTCACCCCTCGACAGGAAAATATAAAACCTTGAATATCTCGGAAACGGAGGCAGCTAGAGGGTCCAAACTTGCACTTTTTCAAATGGCCCTACCTCGAAAACTGCGGCAACTAGAGAGTTGATTTGGGTCTTCAAATGCAGCTTGTACCATGCCCTAAAAACCAAAAATAGGATTCCGGAACAAAACCCGCAAGAAAACTTGAAAATTTCAAGGCAAAGTCACCCCTCGACTGGAAAATATAAAACCTTGAATATCTCGGAAACGGAGGCAGCTAGAGGGTCCAAACTTGCACTTTTTCAAATGGCCCTACCTCGAAAACTAGGGCAGCTAGAGAGTTGATTTGGGTCTTCAAATGCAGCTTGTACCATGCCCTAAAAGCCAAAAATAGGATTCCGGAACAAAACCCGCAAGAAAACTTGAAAATTTCAAGGCAAAGTCACCCCTCGACTGGAAAATATAAAACCTTGAATATCTCGGAAACGGAGGCAGCTAGAGGGTCCAAACTTGCACTTTTTCAAATGGCCCTACCTCGAAAACTGCGGCAGCTAGAGAGTTGATTTGGGTCTTCAAATGCAGCTTGTACCATGCCCTAAAAACCAAAAATAGGATTCCGGAACAAAACCCGCAAGAAAACTTGAAAATTTCAAGGCAAAGTCACCCCTCGACTGGAAAATATAAAACCTTGAATATCTCGGAAACGGAGGCAGCTAGAGGGTCCAAACTTGCACTTTTTCAAATGGCCCTACCTCGAAAACTGCGGCAGCTAGAGAGTTGATTTGGGTCTTCAAATGCAGCTTGTACCATGCCCTAAAAACCAAAAATAGGATTCCGGAACAAAACCCGCAAGAAAACTTGAAAATTTCAAGGCAAAGTCACCCCTCGACTGGAAAATATAAAACCTTGAATATCTCGGAAACGGAGGCAGCTAGAGGGTCCAAACTTGCACTTTTTCAAATGGCCCTACCTCGAAAACTGCGGCAGCTAGAGAGTTGATTTGGGTCTTCAAATGCAGCTTGTACCATGCCCTAAAAACCAAAAATAGGATTCCGGAACAAAACCCGCAAGAAAACTTGAAAATTTCAAGGCAAAGTCACCCCTCGACTGGAAAATATAAAACCTTGAATATCTCGGAAACGGAGGCAGCTAGAGGGTCCAAACTTGCACTTTTTCAAATGGCCCTACCTCGAAAACTGCGGCAGCTAGAGAGTTGATTTGGGTCTTCAAATGCAGCTTGTACCATGCCCTAAAAACCAAAAATATGATTCCGGAACAAAAACCGCAAGAAAACTTGAAAATTTCAAGGCAAAGTCACCCCTCGACTGGAAAATATAAAACCTTGAATATCTCGGAAACGGAGGCAGCTAGAGGGTCCAAACTTGCACTTTTTCAAATGGCCCTACCTCGAAAACTGCGGCAGCTAGAGAGTTGATTTGGGTCTTCAAATGCAGCTTGTACCATGCCCTAAAAACCAAAAATAGGATTCCGGAACAAAACCCGCAAGAAAACTTGAAAATTTCAAGGCAAAGTCACCCCTCGACTGGAAAATATAAAACCTTGAATATCTCGGAAACGGAGGCAGCTAGAGGGTCCAAACTTGCACTTTTTCAAATGGCTGTAACTCGAAAACTACGGCAGCTAGAGAGTTGATTTGGGTCTTCAAATGCAGCTTGTACCATGCCCTAAAAACCAAAAATATGATTCCGGAACAAAAACCGCAAGAAAACTTGAAAATTTCAAGGCAAAGTCACCCCTCGACAGGAAAATGTAAAACCTTGAATATCTCGGAAACTGAGGCAGCTAGAGGGTCCAAACTTGCACTTTTTCAAATGGCCCTACCTCGAAAACTACGGCAGCTAGAGAGTTGATTTGGGTCTTCAAATGCAGCTTGTACCATGCCCTAAAAACCAAAAATAGGATTCCGGAACAAAACCCGCAAGAAAACTTGAAAATTTCAAGGCAAAGTCACCCCTCGACTGGAAAATATAAAACCTTGAATATCTCGGAAACGGAGGCAGCTAGAGGGTCCAAACTTCCACTTTTTCAAATGGCTGTAACTCGAAAACTAGGGCAGCTAGAGAGTTGATTTGGGTCTTCAAATGCAGCTTGTACCATGCCCTAAAAACCAAAAATATGATTCCGGAACAAAAACCGCAAGAAAACTTGAAAATTTCAAGGCAAAGTCAACCCTCGACAGGAAAATGTAAAACCTTGAATATCTCGGAAACGGAGGCAGCTAGAGGGTCCAAACTTGCACTTTTTCAAATGGCCCTACCTCGAAAACTGCGGCAGCTAGAGAGTTGATTTGGGTCTTCAAATGCAGCTTGTACCATGCCCTAAAAACCAAAAATATGATTCCGGAACAAAAACCGCAAGAAAACTTGAAAATTTCAAGGCAAAGTCACCCCTCGACTGGAAAATATAAAACCTTGAATATCTCGGAAACGGAGGCAGCTAGAGGGTCCAAACTTGCACTTTTTCAAATGGCCCTACCTCGAAAACTGCGGCAGCTAGAGAGTTGATTTGGGTCTTAAAATGCAGCTTGTACCATGCCCTAAAAACCAAAAATAGGATTCCGGAACAAAACCCGCAAGAAAACTTGAAAATTTCAAGGCAAAGTCACCCCTCGACAGGAAAATATAAAACCTTGAATATCTCGGAAACGGAGGCAGCTAGAGGGTCCAAACTTGCACTTTTTCAAATGGCCCTACCTCGAAAACTGCGGCAACTAGAGAGTTGATTTGGGTCTTCAAATGCAGCTTGTACCATGCCCTAAAAACCAAAAATAGGATTCCGGAACAAAACCCGCAAGAAAACTTGAAAATTTCAAGGCAAAGTCACCCCTCGACTGGAAAATATAAAACCTTGAATATCTCGGAAACGGAGGCAGCTAGAGGGTCCAAACTTGCACTTTTTCAAATGGCCCTACCTCGAAAACTAGGGCAGCTAGAGAGTTGATTTGGGTCTTCAAATGCAGCTTGTACCATGCCCTAAAAGCCAAAAATAGGATTCCGGAACAAAACCCGCAAGAAAACTTGAAAATTTCAAGGCAAAGTCACCCCTCGACTGGAAAATATAAAACCTTGAATATCTCGGAAACGGAGGCAGCTAGAGGGTCCAAACTTGCACTTTTTCAAATGGCCCTACCTCGAAAACTGCGGCAGCTAGAGAGTTGATTTGGGTCTTCAAATGCAGCTTGTACCATGCCCTAAAAACCAAAAATAGGATTCCGGAACAAAACCCGCAAGAAAACTTGAAAATTTCAAGGCAAAGTCACCCCTCGACTGGAAAATATAAAACCTTGAATATCTCGGAAACGGAGGCAGCTAGAGGGTCCAAACTTGCACTTTTTCAAATGGCCCTACCTCGAAAACTGCGGCAGCTAGAGAGTTGATTTGGGTCTTCAAATGCAGCTTGTACCATGCCCTAAAAACCAAAAATAGGATTCCGGAACAAAACCCGCAAGAAAACTTGAAAATTTCAAGGCAAAGTCACCCCTCGACTGGAAAATATAAAACCTTGAATATCTCGGAAACGGAGGCAGCTAGAGGGTCCAAACTTGCACTTTTTCAAATGGCCCTACCTCGAAAACTGCGGCAGCTAGAGAGTTGATTTGGGTCTTCAAATGCAGCTTGTACCATGCCCTAAAAACCAAAAATAGGATTCCGGAACAAAACCCGCAAGAAAACTTGAAATTTTCAAGGCAAAGTCACCCCACAACAGGAAAATATAAAACCTTGAATATCTCGGAAACGGAGGCAGCTAGAGGGTCCAAACTTGCACTTTTTCAAATGGCCCTACCTCGAAAACTGCGGCAGCTAGAGAGTTGATTTGGGTCTTCAAATGCAGCTTGTACCATGCCCTAAAATCCAAAAATAGGATTCCGGAACAAAACCCGCAAGAAAACTTGAAAATTTCAAGGCAAAGTCACCCCTCGACTGGAAAATATAAAACCTTGAATATCTCGGAAACGGAGGCAGCTAGAGGGTCCAAACTTGCACTTTTTCAAATGGCTGTAACTCGAAAACTACGGCAGCTAGAGAGTTGATTTGGGTCTTCAAATGCAGCTTGTACCATGCCCTAAAAACCAAAAATAGGATTCCGGAACAAAACCCGCAAGAAAACTTGAAAATTTTAAGGCAAAGTCACCCCTCGACAGGAAAATATAAAACCTTGAATATCTCGGAAACGGAGGCAGCTAGAGGGTCCAAACTTGCACTTTTTCAAATGGCCCTACCTCGAAAACTGCGGCAGCTAGAGAGTTGATTTGGGTCTTCAAATGCAGCTTGTACCATGCCCTAAAAACCAAAAATAGGATTCCGGAACAAAACCCGCAAGAAAACTTGAAAATTTCAAGGCAAAGTCACCCCTCGATAGGAAAATATAAAACCTTGAATATCTCGGAAACGGAGGCAGCTAGAGGGTCCAAACTTGCACTTTTTCAAATGGCCCTACCTCGAAAACTGCGGCAGCTAGAGAGTTGATTTGGGTCTTCAAATGCAGCTTGTACCATGCCCTAAAAACCAAAAATAGGATTCCGGAACAAAACCCGCAAGAAAACTTGAAAATTTCAAGGCAAAGTCACCCCTCGATAGGAAAATATAAAACCTTGAATATCTCGGAAACGGAGGCAGCTAGAGGGTCCAAACTTGCACTTTTTCAAATGGCCCTACCTCGAAAACTGCGGCAGCTAGAGAGTTGATTTGGGTCTTCAAATGCAGCTTGTACCATGCCCTAAAAACCAAAAATAGGATTCCGGAACAAAACCCGCAAGAAAACTTGAAATTTTCAAGGCAAAGTCACCCCTCGACAGGAAAATATAAAACCTTGAATATCTCGGAAACGGAGGCAGCTAGAGGGTCCAAACTTGCACTTTTTCAAATGGCCCTACCTCGAAAATTGCGGCAGCTAGAGAGTTGATTTGGGTCTTCAAATGCAGCTTGTACCATGCCCTAAAAACCAAAAATAGGATTTCGGAACAAAACCCGCAAGAAAACTTGAAAATTTCAAGGCAAAGTCACCCCTCGATAGGAAAATATAAAACCTTGAATATCTCGGAAACGGAGGCAGCTAGAGGGTCCAAACTTGCACTTTTTCAAATGGCCCTACCTCGAAAACTGCGGCAGCTAGAGAGTTGATTTGGATCTTCAAATGCAGCTTGTACCATGCCCTAAAAACCAAAAATAGGATTCCGGAACAAAACCCGCAAGAAAACTTGAAAATTTCAAGGCAAAGTCACCCCTCGACTGGAAAATATAAAACCTTGAATATCTCGGAAACGGAGGCAGCTAGAGGGTCCAAACTTGCACTTTTTCAAATGGCCCTACCTCGAAAACTGCGGCAGCTAGAGAGTTGATTTGGGTCTTCAAATGCAGCTTGTACCATGCCCTAAAAACCAAAAATAGGATTCCGGAACAAAACCCGCAAGAAAACTTGAAAATTTCAAGGCAAAGTCACCCCTCGACTGGAAAATATAAAACCTTGAATATCTCGGAAACGGAGGCAGCTAGAGGGTCCAAACTTGCACTTTTTCAAATGGCCCTACCTCGAAAACTGCGGCAGCTAGAGAGTTGATTTGGGTCTTCAAATGCAGCTTGTACCATGCCCTAAAAACCAAAAATAGGATTCCGGAACAAAACCCGCAAGAAAACTTGAAAATTTCAAGGCAAAGTCACCCCTCGACTGGAAAATATAAAACCTTGAATATCTCGGAAACGGAGGCAGCTAGAGGGTCCAAACTTGCACTTTTTCAAATGGCCCTACCTCGAAAACTGCGGCAGCTAGAGAGTTGATTTGGGTCTTCAAATGCAGCTTGTACCATGAGCTTTAGCTATCCCGATTGTAAACCCCTTTACCCAAAACTTTGCACAATCATAACCAAATCATATACATGTTGAATGCTGACTCCGTTTTGCTGATACCGCATTTAAAATACAAATGCGAGGTTTCATGTTAATATTATAGATATTAAGACTTCACTTATTGTTTGCACCTTCTACAATAAAGTCACTGTTTTTACATTAAAGATTGTTGTCAAATGTAAAACTGGCGCAGCCGGTATTCTAATTAGTATGATTATTGTGCTTATCCAAAAGATCAGTGTAGTGAAATATCTAATTCATCTGAACCTGTGGACAAAGCAGAACATCTCTAATTCGAATCAACCAGAATAGCTGATTAAGCGCATTCAGAACACAGATAAGTAGAACATTTCTTATCAATACCAAATGAGTGAAAGTGATGTTGAAGTGGAAAATTTAATACAAAATTTTCAACAAAGGTTTTTGCGAAATACTAATAATATAGTGAATAATAATCAAACCACATCAAATACAATGACAAACGTAGCAGATACTAATACTGAAGAACTGCGTAGGTTGTTTCATTCAACAATAAAAAAAGCTGAAAGATTACCAACATACGATGGAAATAATAGACATTTTGAATTAAATCAATTCATCGAAATTGCTGACAGTGTTATTGAGTCTGTAGAAGGGAGACTTCATGAAACAGATGTGAAAATAATTAAACAAGAGATAATACATCGCGTTATCGGTAGAGCGTACAAAACAATTACTCGTTTAAGAGGTAACAGGACGTGGGAACAAGTAAAACAAATATTAATAACCGAATATGGTTCTAAAAAATCACATATTACGCTAATGACTGAAGTAATATCTAAAAAATTACGCGATTTTAATAGTATCCGGGAATATTACGAGTACTTAATGAATATACTTGCGGATATGAATATCGAATATATGAGAAATCCGAGCTCTGGACAAAGCGCGGAAATTAACGAAAAATTTATATTCCATCAATTTAAAACACAACTGACAATCGGACAACAAGCTTTTGTTGAAAATTGCGAAACAATTACGGATGCATACACTAAATTACTCACTCGTCCAGAGATTCTTGGGAAAATCAATAAACCATACAGTAACCAACAAAATAAATATAATTCGAAAAATAATAGACAAACCAACAATAGACCCTTCCTAAACAGTGAGAACTATAATACAAATCGATTTAATAATAACGAAAATACTAATAATGTAGACAATAACCCCAATCGAGAAAATAGTCGGAATAATTACAGATCAAGAGAAAATAATAACAATAATGTTCATAATAATCAACGAAGAGATAGTTATCCCAATAATTATCATAACCAACGTAGAGACACCAATTATAACAATCACCAAAATAGTAGAAATTATAATCAGCAGAACAATAATAATAACCGCTATAATATAAATTACGACCCAATGGAAGTTGATAACACCCGAATTACCAGAAATTCCAATTATTCTAATACAACCAATAATTCTTATATGTCGGTAGACACTAATAACGTAGAACACCTTAAGAAACAAATTCAAGAGTTGAATGAAAAGCTGTTTAGAGCTGAACAAAATAATATCACAGAAAATAATAACATACGAATAACTACAACAAGTAAATCGAATTTACCAATAATTAAAACAATTAACCAGAAAACTAAACGCGAGATTAATATTTTATTTGATACCGGAGCGACAACTACATTAGCTAAATATCACCCAGAATATAAGATTGAATGGGCGGAACCGATTGAAATGAGAACAGTTGGAGGAAAAACGTACTCAACACAAAAAACAAAAATTAAAATACCGGAATTATATGCAGAAATTGATTGCAGAATTGTTAATAATATTAACTATGACGTTATATTCGGAATGGATACTATCCAAAAATTTAACCTGGGATACTTAAAAGGAATTATTATACCTCAAACTAAAAAACACCAAATAAACAACGTTGAAAAAGAAGATGAACAATTAGAAAAACAAAGAATTATAAATGAACATTTAATGAAAGACTTAAACGATGAAGAAAAGAGTGAAGTGAAACAAATAATAACACAATTTAAAGATGTTTTCTATAATGAGAATGAAAAAATTACCGCGACGACTAATACTAAACATGTAATAGAACTAACTGACTCCAGACCAGTTTACGAAGCACCATATCGTGTACCGAAATCCGAAGTAAATTTACTAAAACAGCACATCCAAGAATTGCTCGACAATGATATAATTGAAAAATCAAAATCTCCGTATGCAGCGCCGTGTTGTTTAGTTAAAAATAAACCAGGGATCGATGGTAAAGAACGAAAAAGACTTGTAATTAATTATAAACGATTAAACGAGATAACGAAACCAGATAAATTTCCATTACCAAACATAGAGGAAACGTTCAGCCAACTAGGAAATGCCGTATACTTTACAACGTTAGACTTGGCCAAAGGATATCACCAAGTCGAGGTTCGTGAACAAGATAGAGAGAAAACAGCGTTTACAACGCCTTGGGGATTATACCAATTTAAACGAATGCCTTTTGGGCTAATGAACGCCCCGGCAACCTTTCAACGTATGATCAATGAAATACTCGCAGATGAGATTGGCGAAATATGCCTAGTATACCTTGACGACATAATGATCTATGGAGCATCATTACAGGAAATCATTGTTAATACCAAAAGAATTCTAACAAAACTCAGGAAACATGGTTTGAAAGTTAAATTGGAGAAATGCAAGTTTTTGAGCAAACCAACGAATTTTTTAGGACACATCATTACTAACGAGGGTTTAAAACCCAACCCAGAATATTTGGAAAAGATATCTAAGCTTAAATTACCAAAAACGGAAAAGGAACTTCAAGGATTTTTGGGTACAACCGGATACTATCGAAAATTTATACAAAACTATGCAAAAATTGTAGCCCCAATGTCGAAGTATTTGAGAAAAGGATCAATTATAAATGCTAATGATGATGAATATAAGAAGGCTTTCGAAAAATTAAAAACCATCATAACAACGGACATAGTATTGAGTCTACCCAATTATAATTTACCATTTGAGTTGACAACCGACGCATCCAACATAGCAATTGGAGCAGTATTACAACAAGAGGGACGACCCTTAGGATTCATTTCAAGGACACTTAACAAAGCAGAGCAAAACTATTCTACAATCCAAAAAGAACTATTATCTATTGTATGGAGTTTAAAAAAGTTCAGGTACATTATATATGGACACAAAGTTATTATAAAAACAGATCACAAACCACTTACGTGGTTAGACAAACATAAGGATACAAACTCAAGACTTTTTAGATGGAGAGAACAAATTGCTGATTACGATTACCAAATAGAATATATTCAAGGAAAAACAAATAAAGTTGCAGACTTTTTATCACGAATACGTAGTGAAGAGATACATATAGTAGAAGAAACCGTAAATGCTACCATCCATACTAATATCGAAAATAACCATGAAAAAATTCTAACCAAAGATACAATTATTAATAAATACAAACAACAAATACGAGTTATATTGAATGGAGCCACAACAAGAAGAACAATTAATAATAATACCATAATACACGAAGTTAATTTAGACACAATTAAAATAAACGGCACTAATTGGTTACGTAATAATATTGACCCTAGTAAACAAACAGGAGTATTTGCAGAGGAAGAAAGGCATGTATATTTAATTAAAAAAGTTATTGAACTTACATATGATGACAAATACCTCAAAAACTTTACAGTTTGTACGAAATTAGTCGAAGACATTGAATCAAAAGAAGCTGCAGAAACCATAATAATTAAAATACATAAAGAAGGAAACCAGCGGGGTACATGGGAAAATGCACAAAAATTCCAACGTAATTACTATTTTCCGAACATAAGAAAAATAATTCAAAACAATATAAATTCATGTATCATTTGTCAAAAGAACAAGTACGAAAGAAACCCTAAAAGAATCGAATTTATTCCATTATCTATACCGGAAATACCTATGCAGGAAATTGCCATTGATATCTTTACCGTAGACATGCAAATGTTTCTAACTATTTTCGACCGATTCTCAAAAAAATTATATGCATACCATATTGCTGATCGAAATATGAGTACTCAAATAAAAATATTAAAACAATTCTATGAAAGTAATACGAAACCATTAACATTATACTCCGAAACTGATTACGATAACGAAATCTTCAAGAAGTTTTTGATAGACAATGCGATTCAACATCATATTACAACACCAAACAACCACAATGGGTTGAGTGACTTAAATTCTGCACACCGTACGATATCTGAGATCATACGAATAATAAGAACTGAAAATAACACAAAATGCTTAATAGACATTTTAAATAAAGCGCTTGAAACGTATAATTCAACAATACATTATTCGCATAAGTATACACCAAATGAAGTGGATCAGAACGTCGCAAATTGGAGTGTAGTTAAACAATCTTTGATTGATTATAAAAATAAATGTGCTAAAAATTATAACAGAAATAGAAGTGAAGTGCCAATAATTAGTGGAAGACATTACGTTATTAATTTACCGGACAAAGTGAATCGAAACAAAAGAAAACCCAATAGATATTTAGTGAAGGAGTTACAAAATAATTTTAATGTGACAGACGGTTATAAAATACACCCTAAACTAATAAAAGTGAATAAAGGACGCGATTTAATCAGTGTGGATACGCCGTATCATTTTTTAAAAGGACTCCATCCAACCGTTAAAAACTTAATAAAAAACAAATTGAAAACACTAAAAAGTGAACAGTGTAAACAACTATTCAAAGATTTTGTGGTTAACAAAATTAAAGGTCTAAAAGATGTCAAACTACAAGCAGAAGTCGTTAAAAATTATTAACTATCAAATACTAATAATATTATTTAGTCTCATTTTAGAGGAAACATTTCCACAATTTATTGAAGTTGAACAAATCGATGGATCTCAGGGATATATGATGATAAAAAGCCGAAAATTACCGACAATCAATGGCTACACAACGATAATCCACTCAATTCCTGTCATCGAATTCAAAAGAACTTACGGAGAAATCGAAAATGCGATCACCCGTACAACTAGCAAAAGTTTTCAGGAGACAACAAAACCCTTACGACAACAAATTTGGAGTGAAGTCTTGGCATTAAAACACATCTTATTCACCGGAAAACAACGCAGATCTATACTCGACTATACAGCACCAGCATTAGGATTCGGAACAGTTATGCGGTCACTTTTCGGAACCATGGATACCTTCGACCGAGAAGAAATACAAGCACACATTACTGCAATAGAGAAAGGACAAGTAAACTTAATTAATAATAATAACAAACAATTAAAAATTAATGAAAAAACACATGAAAAACTGAACACAATCGTTTCTCAAATTGAAAATCTAAAACAAATTTCAAATCAGACTAGACTGGAATTCACAGAACTGAACATTTTAATTCAATTGTATACCTTTCGGAATGAATTAGAAAAAATATTGGATAATATAAATTCTGCTAAATTGCAATTAATGACTAGATTTTTATTAACAAGTGAAGAACTAACGGAATTAAACGTCACAGTTGAGCAGTTAAACCTCTTAAAATTAGACGTCATTTCGACACAAACTCAATTATATTTTGTTATTCGAATTCCAATAATCACTAGTTTACACAATTCATACCTAGTTAACAGAGTAAATAATGCCGAAGAGTTTGAGCTTAACATACCTGAAGGTATTTCAATAAAAATAAATAACACTTTTTACAAATACACTAATAGTTCAGTTCCATTCGAAAAATATCCATGTATATACGAAAGTTGTAACTTTGTTAAAAATATTAATAAACAAAATAAAACCATTGTCACAGAACTCGAACCAGGAACAATAATATTCGAAAATTTCTTTGGAAATATTAGCCATACATGTGGAGAGAAAAATTTAAAGTATAATGAAATGCAACATAAAATTATTTGTTTAAAATTTGTTAATTGTTCTATCACATATAATAATATTACTTTTTTAAATACAGTTTTAAGGTTCGAGCAAATTGTTTTGGAATACGTAAATAAAAATTTTAACCATACACATTCATTGTCCGAGAAATTAACAATAGAAGATATCGACAATATAAAATCTTTAAAAATGGAAAATTGGAAGGATTATGTGAAATACCCACCAATTTGGTCATTATCAACAATCATCCTTGTAATAATTATAATCATTGTAATTTACCTTTGTTATTGTAAACCAAGAGGAGTCGCATTCATAATTCCAAAAAAACTTAAGTTTCAATCAAAAAAGAAAAATTCAAAATTTCAAACAAAAAAGATAAATTTTAAGAAAAATCAAGATAAAACTCAAATTGAAATAAACAGATAAGAAAAAGTTGCACCAGGAGATGCAATAACTAAGGGGGGAGGAGCTTTAGCTATCCCGATTGTAAACCCCTTTACCCAAAACTTTGCACAATCATAACCAAATCATATACATGTTGAATGCTGACTCCGTTTTGCTGATACCGCATTTAAAATACAAATGCGAGGTTTCATGTTAATATTATAGATATTAAGACTTCACTTATTGTTTGCACCTTCTACAATAAAGTCACTGTTTTTACATTAAAGATTGTTGTCAAATGTAAAACTCATGCCCTAAAAACCAAAAATAGGATTCCGGAACAAAACCCGCAAGAAAACTTGAAAATTTCAAGGCAAAGTCACCCCTCGACTGGAAAATATAAAACCTTGAATATCTCGGAAACGGAGGCAGCTAGAGGGTCCAAACTTGCACTTTTTCAAATGGCCCTACCTCGAAAACTGCGGCAGCTAGAGAGTTGATTTGGGTCTTCAAATGCAGCTTGTACCATGCCCTAAAAACCAAAAATATGATTCCGGAACCAAACCCGCAAGAAAACTTGAAAATTTCAAGGCAAAGTCACCCCTCGACTGGAAAATATAAAACCTTGAATATCTCGGAAACGGAGGCAGCTAGAGGGTCCAAACTTGCACTTTTTCAAATGGCCCTACCTCGAAAACTGCGGCAGCTAGAGAGTTGATTTGGGTCTTCAAATGCAGCTTGTACCATGCCCTAAAAACCAAAAATATGATTCCGGAACCAAACCCGCAAGAAAACTTGAAAATTTCAAGGCAAAGTCACCCCTCGACTGGAAAATATAAAACCTTGAATATCTCGGAAACGGAGGCAGCTAGAGGGTCCAAACTTGCACTTTTTCAAATGGCCCTACCTCGAAAACTGCGGCAGCTAGAGAGTTGATTTGGGTCTTCAAATGCAGCTTGTACCATGCCCTAAAATCCAAAAATAGGATTCCGGAACAAAACCCGCAAGAAAACTTGAAAATTTCAAGGCAAAGTCACCCCTCGACTGGAAAATATAAAACCTTGAATATCTCGGAAACGGAGGCAGCTAGAGGGTCCAAACTTGCACTTTTTCAAATGGCCCTACCTCGAAAACTGCGGCAGCTAGAGAGTTGATTTGGGTCTTCAAATGCAGCTTGTACCATGCCCTAAAAACCAAAAATAGGATTCCGGAACAAAACCCGCAAGAAAACTTGAAAATTTCAAGGCAAAGTCACCCCTCGACTGGAAAATATAAAACCTTGAATATCTCGGAAACGGAGGCAGCTAGAGGGTCCAAACTTGCACTTTTTCAAATGGCCCTACCTCGAAAACTGCGGCAGCTAGAGAGTTGATTTGGGTCTTCAAATGCAGCTTGTACCATGCCCTAAAAACCAAAAATAGGATTCCGGAACAAAACCCGCAAGAAAACTTGAAAATTTCAAGGCAAAGTCACCCCTCGACTGGAAAATATAAAACCTTGAATATCTCGGAAACGGAGGCAGCTAGAGGGTCCAAACTTGCACTTTTTCAAATGGCCCTACCTCGAAAACTGCGGCAGCTAGAGAGTTGATTTGGGTCTTCAAATGCAGCTTGACCATGCCCTAAAAACCAAAAATAGGATTCCGGAACAAAACCCGCAAGAAAACTTGAAAATTTCAAGGCAAAGTCACCCCTCGACTGGAAAATATAAAACCTTGAATATCTCGGAAACGGAGGCAGCTAGAGGGTCCAAACTTGCACTTTTTCAAATGGCCCTACCTCGAAAACTGCGGCAGCTAGAGAGTTGATTTGGGTCTTCAAATGCAGCTTGTACCATGCCCTAAAAACCAAAAATATGATTCCGGAACCAAACCCGCAAGAAAACTTGAAAATTTCAAGGCAAAGTCACCCCTCGACTGGAAAATATAAAACCTTGAATATCTCGGAAACGGAGGCAGCTAGAGGGTCCAAACTTGCACTTTTTCAAATGGCCCTACCTCGAAAACTGCGGCAGCTAGAGAGTTGATTTGGGTCTTCAAATGCAGCTTGTACCATGCCCTAAAAACCAAAAATATGATTCCGGAACCAAACCCGCAAGAAAACTTGAAAATTTCAAGGCAAAGTCACCCCTCGACTGGAAAATATAAAACCTTGAATATCTCGGAAACGGAGGCAGCTAGAGGGTCCAAACTTGCACTTTTTCAAATGGCTGTAACTCGAAAACTACGGCAGCTAGAGAGTTGATTTGGGTCTTCAAATGCAGCTTGTACCATGCCCTAAAAAACAAAAATAGGATTCCGGAACAAAACCCGCAAGAAAACTTGAAAATTTCAAGGCAAAGTCACCCCTCGACTGGAAAATATAAAACCTTGAATATCTCGGAAACGGAGGCAGCTAGAGGGTCCAAACTTGCACTTTTTCAAATGGCCCTACCTCGAAAACTGCGGCAGCTAGAGAGTTGATTTGGGTCTTCAAATGCAGCTTGTACCATGCCCTAAAAACCAAAAATATGATTCCGGAACCAAACCCGCAAGAAAACTTGAAAATTTCAAGGCAAAGTCACCCCTCGACTGGAAAATATAAAACCTTGAATATCTCGGAAACGGAGGCAGCTAGAGGGTCCAAACTTGCACTTTTTCAAATGGCCCTACCTCGAAAACTGCGGCAGCTAGAGAGTTGATTTGGGTCTTCAAATGCAGCTTGTACCATGCCCTAAAAACCAAAAATATGATTCCGGAACCAAACCCGCAAGAAAACTTGAAAATTTCAAGGCAAAGTCACCCCTCGACTGGAAAATATAAAACCTTGAATATCTCGGAAACGGAGGCAGCTAGAGGGTCCAAACTTGCACTTTTTCAAATGGCCCTACCTCGAAAACTGCGGCAGCTAGAGAGTTGATTTGGGTCTTCAAATGCAGCTTGTACCATGCCCTAAAAACCAAAAATAGGATTCCGGAACAAAACCCGCAAGAAAACTTGAAAATTTCAAGGCAAAGTCACCCCTCGACTGGAAAATATAAAACCTTGAATATCTCGGAAACGGAGGCAGCTAGAGGGTCCAAACTTGCACTTTTTCAAATGGCCCTACCTCGAAAACTGCGGCAGCTAGAGAGTTGATTTGGGTCTTCAAATGCAGCTTGTACCATGCCCTAAAAACCAAAAATAGGATTCCGGAACAAAACCCGCAAGAAAACTTGAAAATTTCAAGGCAAAGTCACCCCTCGACTGGAAAATATAAAACCTTGAATATCTCGGAAACGGAGGCAGCTAGAGGGTCCAAACTTGCACTTTTTCAAATGGCCCTACCTCGAAAACTGCGGCAGCTAGAGAGTTGATTTGGGTCTTCAAATGCAGCTTGTACCATGCCCTAAAAACCAAAAATAGGATTCCGGAACAAAACCCGCAAGAAAACTTGAAAATTTCAAGGCAAAGTCACCCCTCGACTGGAAAATATAAAACCTTGAATATCTCGGAAACGGAGGCAG
Source organism: Chloromyia formosa (assembly GCA_964017055.1). Taxonomy (NCBI): domain Eukaryota; kingdom Metazoa; phylum Arthropoda; class Insecta; order Diptera; family Stratiomyidae; genus Chloromyia; species Chloromyia formosa. The sequence continues at coordinate 34,824,940 of OZ024818.1, forward strand.
CTAGAGGGTCCAAACTTGCACTTTTTCAAATGGCCCTACCTCGAAAACTGCGGCAGCTAGAGAGTTGATTTGGGTCTTCAAATGCAGCTTGTACCATGCCCTAAAAACCAAAAATATGATTCCGGAACCAAACCCGCAAGAAAACTTGAAAATTTCAAGGCAAAGTCACCCCTCGACTGGAAAATATAAAACCTTGAATATCTCGGAAACGGAGGCAGCTAGAGGGTCCAAACTTGCACTTTTTCAAATGGCTGTAACTCGAAAACTACGGCAGCTAGAGAGTTGATTTGCGTCTACAAATGCAGCTTGTACCATGCCCTAAAAACCAAAAATATGATTTCGGAACAAAAACCGCAAGAAAACTTGAAAATTTCAAGGCAAAGTCACCCCTCGACTGGAAAATATAAAACCTTGAATATCTCGGAAACGGAGGCAGCTAGAGGGTCCAAACTTGCACTTTTTCAAATGGCCCTACCTCGAAAACTGCGGCAGCTAGAGAGTTGATTTGGGTCTTCAAATGCAGCTTGACCATGCCCTAAAAACCAAAAATAGGATTCCGGAACAAAACCCGCAAGAAAACTTGAAAATTTCAAGGCAAAGTCACCCCTCGACTGGAAAATATAAAACCTTGAATATCTCGGAAACGGAGGCAGCTAGAGGGTCCAAACTTGCACTTTTTCAAATGGCTGTAACTCGAAAACTACGGCAGCTAGAGAGTTGATTTGGGTCTTCTAATGCAGCTTGTACCATGCCCTAAAAACCAAAAATATGATTCCGGAACAAAAACTGCAAGAAAACTTGAAAATTTCAAGGCAAAGTCACCCCTCGACTGGAAAATATAAAACCTTGAATATCTCGGAAACGGAGGCAGCTAGAGGGTCCAAACTTGCACTTTTTCAAATGGCCCTACCTCGAAAACTGCCGCAGCTAGAGAGTTGATTTGGGTCTTCAAATGCAGCTTGTACCATGCCCTAAAAACCAAAAATAGGATTCCGGAACAAAACCCGCAAGAAAACTTGAAAATTTCAAGGCAAAGTCACCCCTCGACTGGAAAATATAAAACCTTGAATATCTCGGAAACGGAGGCAGCTAGAGGGTCCAAACTTGCACTTTTTCAAATGGCCCTACCTCGAAAACTGCGGCAGCTAGAGAGTTGATTTGGGTCTTCAAATGCAGCTTGTACCATGCCCTAAAAACCAAAAATAGGATTCCGGAACAAAACCCGCAAGAAAACTTGAAAATTTCAAGGCAAAGTCACCCCTCGACTGGAAAATATAAAACCTTGAATATCTCGGAAACGGAGGCAGCTAGAGGGTCCAAACTTGCACTTTTTCAAATGGCCCTACCTCGAAAACTGCGGCAGCTAGAGAGTTGATTTGGGTCTTCAAATGCAGCTTGTACCATGCCCTAAAAACCAAAAATAGGATTCCGGAACAAAACCCGCAAGAAAACTTGAAAATTTCAAGGCAAAGTCACCCCTCGACTGGAAAATATAAAACCTTGAATATCTCGGAAACGGAGGCAGCTAGAGGGTCCAAACTTGCACTTTTTCAAATGGCCCTACCTCGAAAACTGCGGCAGCAAGAGAGTTGATTTGGGTCTTCAAATGCAGCTTGTACCATGCCCTAAAAACCAAAAATAGGATTCCGGAACAAAACCCGCAAGAAAACTTGAAAATTTCAAGGCAAAGTCACCCCTCGACTGGAAAATATAAAACCTTGAATATCTCGGAAACGGAGGCAGCTAGAGGGTCCAAACTTGCACTTTTTCAAATGGCCCTACCTCGAAAACTGCGGCAGCTAGAGAGTTGATTTGGGTCTTCAAATGCAGCCTGTACCATGCCCTAAAAACCAAAAATATGATTCCGGAACCAAACCCGCAAGAAAACTTGAAAATTTCAAGGCAAAGTCACCCCTCGACTGGAAAATATAAAACCTTGAATATCTCGGAAACGGAGGCAGCTAGAGGGTCCAAACTTGCACTTTTTCAAATGGCTGAAACTCGAAAACTACGGCAGCTAGAGAGTTGATTTGGGTCTTCAAATGCAGCTTGTACCATGCCCTAAAAACCAAAAATAGGATTCCGGAACAAAACCCGCAAGAAAACTTGAAAATTTCAAGGCAAAGTCACCCCTCGACTGGAAAATATAAAACCTTGAATATCTCGGAAACGGAGGCAGCTAGAGGGTCCAAACTTGCACTTTTTCAAATGGCCCTACCTCGAAAACTGCGGCAGCTAGAGAGTTGATTTGGGTCTTCAAATGCAGCTTGTACCATGCCCTAAAAACCAAAAATAGGATTCCGGAACAAAACCCGCAAGAAAACTTGAAAATTTCAAGGCAAAGTCACCCCTCGACTGGAAAATATAAAACCTTGAATATCTCGGAAACGGAGGCAGCTAGAGGGTCCAAACTTGCACTTTTTCAAATGGCCCTACCTCGAAAACTGCGGCAGCTAGAGAGTTGATTTGGGTCTTCAAATGCAGCTTGTACCATGCCCTAAAAACCAAAAATATGATTCCGGAACCAAACCCGCAAGAAAACTTGAAAATTTCAAGGCAAAGTCACCCCTCGACTGGAAAATATAAAACCTTGAATATCTCGGAAACGGAGGCAGCTAGAGGGTCCAAACTTGCACTTTTTCAAATGGCCCTACCTCGAAAACTGCGGCAGCTAGAGAGTTGATTTGGGTCTTCAAATGCAGCTTGTACCATGCCCTAAAAACCAAAAATATGATTCCGGAACCAAACCCGCAAGAAAACTTGAAAATTTCAAGGCAAAGTCACCCCTCGACTGGAAAATATAAAACCTTGAATATCTCGGAAACGGAGGCAGCTAGAGGGTCCAAACTTGCACTTTTTCAAATGGCCCTACCTCGAAAACTGCGGCAGCTAGAGAGTTGATTTGGGTCTTCAAATGCAGCTTGTACCATGCCCTAAAAACCAAAAATATGATTCCGGAACCAAACCCGCAAGAAAACTTGAAAATTTCAAGGCAAAGTCACCCCTCGACTGGAAAATATAAAACCTTGAATATCTCGGAAACGGAGGCAGCTAGAGGGTCCAAACTTGCACTTTTTCAAATGGCCCTACCTCGAAAACTGCGGCAGCTAGAGAGTTGATTTGGGTCTTCAAATGCAGCTTGTACCATGCCCTAAAAACCAAAAATATGATTCCGGAACCAAACCCGCAAGAAAACTTGAAAATTTCAAGGCAAAGTCACCCCTCGACTGGAAAATATAAAACCTTGAATATCTCGGAAACGGAGGCAGCTAGAGGGTCCAAACTTGCACTTTTTCAAATGGCTGTAACTCGAAAACTACGGCAGCTAGAGAGTTGATTTGGGTCTTCAAATGCAGCTTGTACCATGCCCTAAAAACCAAAAATAGGATTCCGGAACAAAACCCGCAAGAAAACTTGAAAATTTCAAGGCAAAGTCACCCCTCGACTGGAAAATATAAAACCTTGAATATCTCGGAAACGGAGGCAGCTAGAGGGTCCAAACTTGCACTTTTTCAAATGGCCCTACCTCGAAAACTGCGGCAGCTAGAGAGTTGATTTGGGTCTTCAAATGCAGCTTGTACCATGCCCTAAAAACCAAAAATAGGATTCCGGAACAAAACCCGCAAGAAAACTTGAAAATTTCAAGGCAAAGTCACCCCTCGACTGGAAAATATAAAACCTTGAATATCTCGGAAACGGAGGCAGCTAGAGGGTCCAAACTTGCACTTTTTCAAATGGCCCTACCTCGAAAACTGCGGCAGCTAGAGAGTTGATTTGGGTCTTCAAATGCAGCTTGTACCATGCCCTAAAAACCAAAAATAGGATTCCGGAACAAAACCCGCAAGAAAACTTGAAAATTTCAAGGCAAAGTCACCCCTCGACTGGAAAATATAAAACCTTGAATATCTCGGAAACGGAGGCAGCTAGAGGGTCCAAACTTGCACTTTTTCAAATGGCCCTACCTCGAAAACTGCGGCAGCAAGAGAGTTGATTTGGGTCTTCAAATGCAGCTTGTACCATGCCCTAAAAACCAAAAATAGGATTCCGGAACAAAACCCGCAAGAAAACTTGAAAATTTCAAGGCAAAGTCACCCCTCGACTGGAAAATATAAAACCTTGAATATCTCGGAAACGGAGGCAGCTAGAGGGTCCAAACTTGCACTTTTTCAAATGGCCCTACCTCGAAAACTGCGGCAGCTAGAGAGTTGATTTGGGTCTTCAAATGCAGCTTGTACCATGCCCTAAAAACCAAAAATATGATTCCGGAACCAAACCCGCAAGAAAACTTGAAAATTTCAAGGCAAAGTCACCCCTCGACTGGAAAATATAAAACCTTGAATATCTCGGAAACGGAGGCAGCTAGAGGGTCCAAACTTGCACTTTTTCAAATGGCTGTAACTCGAAAACTACGGCAGCTAGAGAGTTGATTTGGGTCTTCAAATGCAGCTTGTACCATGCCCTAAAAACCAAAAATAGGATTCCGGAACAAAACCCGCAAGAAAACTTGAAAATTTCAAGGCAAAGTCACCCCTCGACTGGAAAATATAAAACCTTGAATATCTCGGAAACGGAGGCAGCTAGAGGGTCCAAACTTGCACTTTTTCAAATGGCCCTACCTCGAAAACTGCGGCAGCTAGAGAGTTGATTTGGGTCTTCAAATGCAGCTTGTACCATGCCCTAAAAACCAAAAATAGGATTCCGGAACAAAACCCGCAAGAAAACTTGAAAATTTCAAGGCAAAGTCACCCCTCGACTGGAAAATATAAAACCTTGAATATCTCGGAAACGGAGGCAGCTAGAGGGTCCAAACTTGCACTTTTTCAAATGGCCCTACCTCGAAAACTGCGGCAGCTAGAGAGTTGATTTGGGTCTTCAAATGCAGCTTGTACCATGCCCTAAAAACCAAAAATAGGATTCCGGAACAAAACCCGCAAGAAAACTTGAAAATTTCAAGGCAAAGTCACCCCTCGACTGGAAAATATAAAACCTTGAATATCTCGGAAACGGAGGCAGCTAGAGGGTCCAAACTTGCACTTTTTCAAATGGCCCTACCTCGAAAACTGCGGCAGCAAGAGAGTTGATTTGGGTCTTCAAATGCAGCTTGTACCATGCCCTAAAAACCAAAAATAGGATTCCGGAACAAAACCCGCAAGAAAACTTGAAAATTTCAAGGCAAAGTCACCCCTCGACTGGAAAATATAAAACCTTGAATATCTCGGAAACGGAGGCAGCTAGAGGGTCCAAACTTGCACTTTTTCAAATGGCCCTACCTCGAAAACTGCGGCAGCTAGAGAGTTGATTTGGGTCTTCAAATGCAGCTTGTACCATGCCCTAAAAACCAAAAATATGATTCCGGAACCAAACCCGCAAGAAAACTTGAAAATTTCAAGGCAAAGTCACCCCTCGACTGGAAAATATAAAACCTTGAATATCTCGGAAACGGAGGCAGCTAGAGGGTCCAAACTTGCACTTTTTCAAATGGCCCTACCTCGAAAACTGCGGCAGCTAGAGAGTTGATTTGGGTCTTCAAATGGAGCTTGTACCATGCCCTAAAAACCAAAAATATGATTCCGGAACCAAACCCGCAAGAAAACTTGAAAATTTCAAGGCAAAGTCACCCCTCGACTGGAAAATATAAAACCTTGAATATCTCGGAAACGGAGGCAGCTAGAGGGTCCAAACTTGCACTTTTTCAAATGGCCCTACCTCGAAAACTGCGGCAGCTAGAGAGTTGATTTGGGTCTTCAAATGCAGCTTGTACCATGCCCTAAAAACCAAAAATATGATTCCGGAACCAAACCCGCAAGAAAACTTGAAAATTTCAAGGCAAAGTCACCCCTCGACTGGAAAATATAAAACCTTGAATATCTCGGAAACGGAGGCAGCTAGAGGGTCCAAACTTGCACTTTTTCAAATGGCTGTAACTCGAAAACTGCGGCAGCTAGAGAGTTGATTTGGGTCTTCAAATGCAGCTTGTACCATGCCCTAAAAACCAAAAATATGATTCCGGAACCAAACCCGCAAGAAAACTTGAAAATTTCAAGGCAAAGTCACCCCTCGACTGGAAAATATAAAACCTTGAATATCTCGGAAACGGAGGCAGCTAGAGGGTCCAAACTTGCACTTTTTCAAATGGCCCTACCTCGAAAACTGCGGCAGCTAGAGAGTTGATTTGGGTCTTCAAATGCAGCTTGTACCATGCCCTAAAAACCAAAAATATGATTCCGGAACCAAACCCGCAAGAAAACTTGAAAATTTCAAGGCAAAGTCACCCCTCGACTGGAAAATATAAAACCTTGAATATCTCGGAAACGGAGGCAGCTAGAGGGTCCAAACTTGCACTTTTTCAAATGGCCCTACCTCGAAAACTGCGGCAGCTAGAGAGTTGATTTGGGTCTTCAAATGCAGCTTGTACCATGCCCTAAAAACCAAAAATATGATTCCGGAACCAAACCCGCAAGAAAATTTCAAGGCAAAGTCACCCCTCGACTGGAAAATATGAAACCTTGAATATCTCGGAAACGGAGGCAGCTAGAGGGTCCAAACTTGCACTTTTTCAAATGGCCCTACCTCGAAAACTGCGGCAGCTAGAGAGTTGATTTGGGTCTTCAAATGCAGCTTGTACCATGCCCTAAAAACCAAAAATATGATTCCGGAACCAAACCCGCAAGAAAACTTGAAAATTTCAAGGCAAAGTCACCCCTCGACTGGAAAATATAAAACCTTGAATATCTCGGAAACGGAGGCAGCTAGAGGGTCCAAACTTGCACTTTTTCAAATGGCCCTACCTCGAAAACTGCGGCAGCTAGAGAGTTGATTTGGGTCTTCAAATGCAGCTTGTACCATGCCCTAAAAACCAAAAATATGATTCCGGAACCAAACCCGCAAGAAAACTTGAAAATTTCAAGGCAAAGTCACCCCTCGACTGGAAAATATAAAACCTTGAATATCTCGGAAACGGAGGCAGCTAGAGGGTCCAAACTTGCACTTTTTCAAATGGCCCTACCTCGAAAACTGCGGCAGCTAGAGAGTTGATTTGGGTCTTCAAATGCAGCTTGTACCATGCCCTAAAAACCAAAAATATGATTCCGGAACCAAACCCGCAAGAAAACTTGAAAATTTCAAGGCAAAGTCACCCCTCGACTGGAAAATATAAAACCTTGAATATCTCGGAAACGGAGGCAGCTAGAGGGTCCAAACTTGCACTTTTTCAAATGGCCCTACCTCGAAAACTGCGGCAGCTAGAGAGTTGATTTGGGTCTTCAAATGCAGCTTGTACCATGCCCTAAAAACCAAAAATAGGATTCCGGAACCAAACCCGCAAGAAAACTTGAAAATTTCAAGGCAAAGTCACCCCTCGACTGGAAAATATAAAACCTTGAATATCTCGGAAACGGAGGCAGCTAGAGGGTCCAAACTTGCACTTTTTCAAATGGCCCTACCTCGAAAACTGCGGCAGCTAGAGAGTTGATTTGGGTCTTCAAATGCAGCTTGTACCATGCCCTAAAAACCAAAAATATGATTCCGGAACCAAACCCGCAAGAAAACTTGAAAATTTCAAGGCAAAGTCACCCCTCGACTGGAAAATATAAAACCTTGAATATCTCGGAAACGGAAGCAGCTAGAGGGTCCAAACTTGCACTTTTTCAAATGGCCCTACCTCGAAAACTGCGGCAGCTAGAGAGTTGATTTGGGTCTTCAAATGCAGCTTGTACCATGCCCTAAAAACCAAAAATATGATTCCGGAACCAAACCCGCAAGAAAACTTGAAAATTTCAAGGCAAAGTCACCCCTCGACTGGAAAATATAAAACCTTGAATATCTCGGAAACGGAGGCAGCTAGAGGGTCCAAACTTGCACTTTTTCAAATGGCCCTACCTCGAAAACTGCGGCAGCTAGAGAGTTGATTTGGGTCTTCAAATGCAGCTTGTACCATGCCCTAAAAACCAAAAATATGATTCCGGAACCAAACCCGCAAGAAAACTTGAAAATTTCAAGGCAAAGTCACCCCTCGACTGGAAAATATAAAACCTTGAATATCTCGGAAACGGAGGCAGCTAGAGGGTCCAAACTTGCACTTTTTCAAATGGCCCTACCTCGAAAACTGCGGCAGCTAGAGAGTTGATTTGGGTCTTCAAATGCAGCTTGTACCATGCCCTAAAAACCAAAAATAGGATTCCGGAACAAAACCCGCAAGAAAACTTGAAAATTTCAAGGCAAAGTCACCCCTCGACTGGAAAATATAAAACCTTGAATATCTCGGAAACGGAGGCAGCTAGAGGGTCCAAACTTGCACTTTTTCAAATGGCCCTACCTCGAAAACTGCGGCAGCAAGAGAGTTGATTTGGGTCTTCAAATGCAGCTTGTACCATGCCCTAAAAACCAAAAATAGGATTCCGGAACAAAACCCGCAAGAAAACTTGAAAATTTCAAGGCAAAGTCACCCCTCGACTGGAAAATATAAAACCTTGAATATCTCGGAAACGGAGGCAGCTAGAGGGTCCAAACTTGCACTTTTTCAAATGGCCCTACCTCGAAAACTGCGGCAGCTAGAGAGTTGATTTGGGTCTTCAAATGCAGCTTGTACCATGCCCTAAAAACCAAAAATAGGATTCCGGAACAAAACCCGCAAGAAAACTTGAAAATTTCAAGGCAAAGTCACCCCTCGACTGGAAAATATAAAACCTTGAATATCTCGGAAACGGAGGCAGCTAGAGGGTCCAAACTTGCACTTTTTCAAATGGCCCTACCTCGAAAACTGCGGCAGCTAGAGAGTTGATTTGGGTCTTCAAATGCAGCTTGTACCATGCCCTAAAAACCAAAAATAGGATTCCGGAACAAAACCCGCAAGAAAACTTGAAAATTTCAAGGCAAAGTCACCCCTCGACTGGAAAATATAAAACCTTGAATATCTCGGAAACGGAGGCAGCTAGAGGGTCCAAACTTGCACTTTTTCAAATGGCCCTACCTCGAAAACTGCGGCAGCTAGAGAGTTGATTTGGGTCTTCAAATGCAGCTTGTACCATGCCCTAAAAACCAAAAATATGATTCCGGAACCAAACCCGCAAGAAAACTTGAAAATTTCAAGGCAAAGTCACCCCTCGACTGGAAAATATAAAACCTTGAATATCTCGGAAACGGAGGCAGCTAGAGGGTCCAAACTTGCACTTTTTCAAATGGCTGTAACTCGAAAACTACGGCAGCTAGAGAGTTGATTTGGGTCTTCAAATGCAGCTTGTACCATGCCCTAAAAACCAAAAATATGATTCCGGAACAAAACCCGCAAGAAAACTTGAAAATTTCAAGGCAAAGTCACCCCTCGACTGGAAAATATAAAACCTTGAATATCTCGGAAACGAAGGCAGCTAGAGGGTCCAAACTTGCACTTTTTCAAATGGCCCTACCTCGAAAACTGCGGCAGCTAGAGAGTTGATTTGGGTCTTCAAATGCAGCTTGTACCATGCCCTAAAAACCAAAAATAGGATTCCGGAACAAAACCCGCAAGAAAACTTGAAAATTTCAAGGCAAAGTCACCCCTCGACTGGAAAATATAAAACCTTGAATATCTCGGAAACGGAGGCAGCTAGAGGGTCCAAACTTGCACTTTTTCAAATGGCCCTACCTCGAAAACTGCGGCAGCTAGAGAGTTGATTTGGGTCTTCAAATGCAGCTTGTACCATGCCCTAAAAACCAAAAATAGGATTCCGGAACAAAACCCGCAAGAAAACTTGAAAATTTCAAGGCAAAGTCACCCCTCGACTGGAAAATATAAAACCTTGAATATCTCGGAAACGGAGGCAGCTAGAGGGTCCAAACTTGCACTTTTTCAAATGGCCCTACCTCGAAAACTGCGGCAGCTAGAGAGTTGATTTGGGTCTTCAAATGCAGCTTGTACCATGCCCTAAAAACCAAAAATATGATTACGGAACAAAAACCGCAAGAAAACTTGAAAATTTCAAGGCAAAGTCACCCCTCGACTGGAAAATATAAAACCTTGAATATCTCGGAAACGGAGGCAGCTAGAGGGTCCAAACTTGCACTTTTTCAAATGGCCCTACCTCGAAAACTGCGGCAGCTAGAGAGTTGATTTGGGTCTTCAAATGCAGCTTGTACCATGCCCTAAAAACCAAAAATAGGATTCCGGAACAAAACCCGCAAGAAAACTTGAAAATTTCAAGGCAAAGTCACCCCTCGACTGGAAAATATAAAAGCTTGAATATCTCGGAAACGGAGGCAGCTAGAGGGTCCAAACTTGCACTTTTTCAAATGGCCCTACCTCGAAAACTGCGGCAGCTAGAGAGTTGATTTGGGTCTTCAAATGCAGCTTGTACCATGCCCTAAAAAACAAAAATAGGATTCCGGAACAAAACCCGCAAGAAAACTTGAAAATTTCAAGGCAAAGTCACCCCTCGACTGGAAAATATAAAACCTTGAATATCTCGGAAACGGAGGCAGCTAGAGGGTCCAAACTTGCACTTTTTCAAATGGCTGTAACTCGAAAACTACGGCAGCTAGAGAGTTGATTTGGGTCTTCAAATGCAGCTTGTACCATGCCCTAACAACCAAAAATATGATTCCGGAACAAAAACCGCAAGAAAACTTGAAAATTTCAAGGCAAAGTCACCCCTCGACTGGAAAATATAAAACCTTGAATATCTCGGAAACGGAGGCAGCTAGAGGGTCCAAACTTGCACTTTTTCAAATGGCCCTACCTCGAAAACTGCGGCAGCTAGAGAGTTGATTTGGGTCTTCAAATGCAGCTTGTACCATGCCCTAAAAAACAAAAATAGGATTCCGGAACAAAACCCGCAAGAAAACTTGAAAATTTCAAGGCAAAGTCACCCCTCGACTGGAAAATATAAAACCTTGAATATCTCGGAAACGGAGGCAGCTAGAGGGTCCAAACTTGCACTTTTTCAAATGGCCCTACCTCGAAAACTACGGCAGCTAGAGAGTTGATTTGGGTCTTCAAATGCAGCTTGTACCATGCCCTAAAAACCAAAAATAGGATTCCGGAACAAAACCCGCAAGAAAACTTGAAAATTTCAAGGCAAAGTCACCCCTCGACTGGAAAATATAAAACCTTGAATATCTCGGAAACGGAGGCAGCTAGAGGGTCCAAACTTGCACTTTTTCAAATGGCTGTAACTCGAAAACCACGGCAGCTAGAGAGTTGATTTGGGTCTTCAAATGCAGCTTGTACCATGCCCTAAAAACCAAAAATAGGATTCCGGAACAAAAACCGCAAGAAAACTTGAAAATTTCAAGGCAAAGTCACCCCTCGACTGGAAAATATAAAACCTTGAATATCTCGGAAACGGAGGCAGCTAGAGGGTCCAAACTTGCACTTTTTCAAATGGCCCTACCTCGAAAACTGCGGCAGCTAGAGAGTTGATTTGGGTCTTCAAATGCAGCTTGTACCATGCCCTAAAAACCAAAAACAGGATTCCGGAACAAAACCCGCAAGAAAACTTGAAAATTTCAAGGCAAAGTCACCCCTCGACTGGAAAATATAAAACCTTGAATATCTCGGAAACGGAGGCAGCTAGAGGGTCCAAACTTGCACTTTTTCAAATGGCCCTACCTCGAAAACTGCGGCAGCTAGAGAGTTGATTTGAGTCTTTAAATGCAGCTTGTACCATGCCCTAAAAACCAAAAATAGGATTCCGGAACAAAACCCGCAAGAAAACTTGAAAATTTCAAGGCAAAGTCACCCCTCGACAGGAAAATATAAAACCTTGAATATCTCGGAAACGGAGGCAGCTAGAGGGTCCAAACTTGCACTTTTTCAAATGGCCCTACCTCGAAAACTGCGGCAACTAGAGAGTTGATTTGGGTCTTCAAATGCAGCTTGTACCATGCCCTAAAAACCAAAAATAGGATTCCGGAACAAAACCCGCAAGAAAACTTGAAAATTTCAAGGCAAAGTCACCCCTCGACTGGAAAATATAAAACCTTGAATATCTCGGAAACGGAGGCAGCTAGAGGGTCCAAACTTGCACTTTTTCAAATGGCCCTACCTCGAAAACTGCAGCAGCTAGAGAGTTGATTTGGGTCTTCAAATGCAGCTTGTACCATGCCCTAAAAACCAAAAATAGGATTCCGGAACAAAACCCGCAAGAAAACTTGAAAATTTCAAGGCAAAGTCACCCCTCGACTGGAAAATATAAAACCTTGAATATCTCGGAAACGGAGGCAGCTAGAGGGTCCAAACTTGCACTTTTTCAAATGGCCCTACCTCGAAAACTGCGGCAGCTAGAGAGTTGATTTGGGTCTTCAAATGCAGCTTGTACCATGCCCTAAAAACCAAAAATAGGATTCCGGAACAAAACTTGCAAGAAAACTTGAAAATTTCAAGGCAAAGTCACCCCTCGACTGGAAAATATAAAACCTTGAATATCTCGGAAACGGAGGCAGCTAGAGGGTCCAAACTTGCACTTTTTCAAATGGCCCTACCTCGAAAATTGCGGCAGCTAGAGAGTTGATTTGGGTCTTCAAATGCAGCTTGTACCATGCCCTAAAAACCAAAAATAGGATTTCGGAACAAAACCCGCAAGAAAACTTGAAAATTTCAAGGCAAAGTCACCCCTCGATAGGAAAATATAAAACCTTGAATATCTCGGAAACGGAGGCAGCTAGAGGGTCCAAACTTGCACTTTTTCAAATGGCCCTACCTCGAAAACTGCGGCAGCTAGAGAGTTGATTTGGGTCTTCAAATGCAGCTTGTACCATGCCCTAAAAACCAAAAATAGGATTCCGGAACAAAACCCGCAAGAAAACTTGAAAATTTCAAGGCAAAGTCACCCCTCGACAGGAAAATATAAAACCTTGAATATCTCGGAAACGGAGGCAGCTAGAGGGTCCAAACTTGCACTTTTTCAAATGGCCCTACCTCGAAAACTGCGGCAGCTAGAGAGTTGATTTGGGTCTTCAAATGCAGCTTGTACCATGCCCTAAAAACCAAAAATAGGATTCCGGAACAAAACCCGCAAGAAAACTTGAAATTTTCAAGGCAAAGTCACCCCACAACAGGAAAATATAAAACCTTGAATATCTCGGAAACGGAGGCAGCTAGAGGGTCCAAACTTGCACTTTTTCAAATGGCCCTACCTCGAAAACTGCGGCAGCTAGAGAGTTGATTTGGGTCTTCAAATGCAGCTTGTACCATGCCCTAAAATCCAAAAATAGGATTCCGGAACAAAACCCGCAAGAAAACTTGAAAATTTCAAGGCAAAGTCACCCCTCGACTGGAAAATATAAAACCTTGAATATCTCGGAAACGGAGGCAGCTAGAGGGTCCAAACTTGCACTTTTTCAAATGGCTGTAACTCGAAAACTACGGCAGCTAGAGAGTTGATTTGGGTCTTCAAATGCAGCTTGTACCATGCCCTAAAAACCAAAAATAGGATTCCGGAACAAAACCCGCAAGAAAACTTGAAAATTTTAAGGCAAAGTCACCCCTCGACAGGAAAATATAAAACCTTGAATATCTCGGAAACGGAGGCAGCTAGAGGGTCCAAACTTGCACTTTTTCAAATGGCCCTACCTCGAAAACTGCGGCAGCTAGAGAGTTGATTTGGGTCTTCAAATGCAGCTTGTACCATGCCCTAAAAACCAAAAATAGGATTCCGGAACAAAACCCGCAAGAAAACTTGAAAATTTCAAGGCAAAGTCACCCCTCGATAGGAAAATATAAAACCTTGAATATCTCGGAAACGGAGGCAGCTAGAGGGTCCAAACTTGCACTTTTTCAAATGGCCCTACCTCGAAAACTGCGGCAGCTAGAGAGTTGATTTGGGTCTTCAAATGCAGCTTGTACCATGCCCTAAAAACCAAAAATAGGATTCCGGAACAAAACCCGCAAGAAAACTTGAAAATTTCAAGGCAAAGTCACCCCTCGATAGGAAAATATAAAACCTTGAATATCTCGGAAACGGAGGCAGCTAGAGGGTCCAAACTTGCACTTTTTCAAATGGCCCTACCTCGAAAACTGCGGCAGCTAGAGAGTTGATTTGGGTCTTCAAATGCAGCTTGTACCATGCCCTAAAAACCAAAAATAGGATTCCGGAACAAAACCCGCAAGAAAACTTGAAATTTTCAAGGCAAAGTCACCCCTCGACAGGAAAATATAAAACCTTGAATATCTCGGAAACGGAGGCAGCTAGAGGGTCCAAACTTGCACTTTTTCAAATGGCCCTACCTCGAAAATTGCGGCAGCTAGAGAGTTGATTTGGGTCTTCAAATGCAGCTTGTACCATGCCCTAAAAACCAAAAATAGGATTTCGGAACAAAACCCGCAAGAAAACTTGAAAATTTCAAGGCAAAGTCACCCCTCGATAGGAAAATATAAAACCTTGAATATCTCGGAAACGGAGGCAGCTAGAGGGTCCAAACTTGCACTTTTTCAAATGGCCCTACCTCGAAAACTGCGGCAGCTAGAGAGTTGATTTGGATCTTCAAATGCAGCTTGTACCATGCCCTAAAAACCAAAAATAGGATTCCGGAACAAAACCCGCAAGAAAACTTGAAAATTTCAAGGCAAAGTCACCCCTCGACTGGAAAATATAAAACCTTGAATATCTCGGAAACGGAGGCAGCTAGAGGGTCCAAACTTGCACTTTTTCAAATGGCCCTACCTCGAAAACTGCGGCAGCTAGAGAGTTGATTTGGGTCTTCAAATGCAGCTTGTACCATGCCCTAAAAACCAAAAATAGGATTCCGGAACAAAACCCGCAAGAAAACTTGAAAATTTCAAGGCAAAGTCACCCCTCGACTGGAAAATATAAAACCTTGAATATCTCGGAAACGGAGGCAGCTAGAGGGTCCAAACTTGCACTTTTTCAAATGGCCCTACCTCGAAAACTGCGGCAGCTAGAGAGTTGATTTGGGTCTTCAAATGCAGCTTGTACCATGCCCTAAAAACCAAAAATAGGATTCCGGAACAAAACCCGCAAGAAAACTTGAAAATTTCAAGGCAAAGTCACCCCTCGACTGGAAAATATAAAACCTTGAATATCTCGGAAACGGAGGCAGCTAGAGGGTCCAAACTTGCACTTTTTCAAATGGCCCTACCTCGAAAACTGCGGCAGCTAGAGAGTTGATTTGGGTCTTCAAATGCAGCTTGTACCATGAGCTTTAGCTATCCCGATTGTAAACCCCTTTACCCAAAACTTTGCACAATCATAACCAAATCATATACATGTTGAATGCTGACTCCGTTTTGCTGATACCGCATTTAAAATACAAATGCGAGGTTTCATGTTAATATTATAGATATTAAGACTTCACTTATTGTTTGCACCTTCTACAATAAAGTCACTGTTTTTACATTAAAGATTGTTGTCAAATGTAAAACTGGCGCAGCCGGTATTCTAATTAGTATGATTATTGTGCTTATCCAAAAGATCAGTGTAGTGAAATATCTAATTCATCTGAACCTGTGGACAAAGCAGAACATCTCTAATTCGAATCAACCAGAATAGCTGATTAAGCGCATTCAGAACACAGATAAGTAGAACATTTCTTATCAATACCAAATGAGTGAAAGTGATGTTGAAGTGGAAAATTTAATACAAAATTTTCAACAAAGGTTTTTGCGAAATACTAATAATATAGTGAATAATAATCAAACCACATCAAATACAATGACAAACGTAGCAGATACTAATACTGAAGAACTGCGTAGGTTGTTTCATTCAACAATAAAAAAAGCTGAAAGATTACCAACATACGATGGAAATAATAGACATTTTGAATTAAATCAATTCATCGAAATTGCTGACAGTGTTATTGAGTCTGTAGAAGGGAGACTTCATGAAACAGATGTGAAAATAATTAAACAAGAGATAATACATCGCGTTATCGGTAGAGCGTACAAAACAATTACTCGTTTAAGAGGTAACAGGACGTGGGAACAAGTAAAACAAATATTAATAACCGAATATGGTTCTAAAAAATCACATATTACGCTAATGACTGAAGTAATATCTAAAAAATTACGCGATTTTAATAGTATCCGGGAATATTACGAGTACTTAATGAATATACTTGCGGATATGAATATCGAATATATGAGAAATCCGAGCTCTGGACAAAGCGCGGAAATTAACGAAAAATTTATATTCCATCAATTTAAAACACAACTGACAATCGGACAACAAGCTTTTGTTGAAAATTGCGAAACAATTACGGATGCATACACTAAATTACTCACTCGTCCAGAGATTCTTGGGAAAATCAATAAACCATACAGTAACCAACAAAATAAATATAATTCGAAAAATAATAGACAAACCAACAATAGACCCTTCCTAAACAGTGAGAACTATAATACAAATCGATTTAATAATAACGAAAATACTAATAATGTAGACAATAACCCCAATCGAGAAAATAGTCGGAATAATTACAGATCAAGAGAAAATAATAACAATAATGTTCATAATAATCAACGAAGAGATAGTTATCCCAATAATTATCATAACCAACGTAGAGACACCAATTATAACAATCACCAAAATAGTAGAAATTATAATCAGCAGAACAATAATAATAACCGCTATAATATAAATTACGACCCAATGGAAGTTGATAACACCCGAATTACCAGAAATTCCAATTATTCTAATACAACCAATAATTCTTATATGTCGGTAGACACTAATAACGTAGAACACCTTAAGAAACAAATTCAAGAGTTGAATGAAAAGCTGTTTAGAGCTGAACAAAATAATATCACAGAAAATAATAACATACGAATAACTACAACAAGTAAATCGAATTTACCAATAATTAAAACAATTAACCAGAAAACTAAACGCGAGATTAATATTTTATTTGATACCGGAGCGACAACTACATTAGCTAAATATCACCCAGAATATAAGATTGAATGGGCGGAACCGATTGAAATGAGAACAGTTGGAGGAAAAACGTACTCAACACAAAAAACAAAAATTAAAATACCGGAATTATATGCAGAAATTGATTGCAGAATTGTTAATAATATTAACTATGACGTTATATTCGGAATGGATACTATCCAAAAATTTAACCTGGGATACTTAAAAGGAATTATTATACCTCAAACTAAAAAACACCAAATAAACAACGTTGAAAAAGAAGATGAACAATTAGAAAAACAAAGAATTATAAATGAACATTTAATGAAAGACTTAAACGATGAAGAAAAGAGTGAAGTGAAACAAATAATAACACAATTTAAAGATGTTTTCTATAATGAGAATGAAAAAATTACCGCGACGACTAATACTAAACATGTAATAGAACTAACTGACTCCAGACCAGTTTACGAAGCACCATATCGTGTACCGAAATCCGAAGTAAATTTACTAAAACAGCACATCCAAGAATTGCTCGACAATGATATAATTGAAAAATCAAAATCTCCGTATGCAGCGCCGTGTTGTTTAGTTAAAAATAAACCAGGGATCGATGGTAAAGAACGAAAAAGACTTGTAATTAATTATAAACGATTAAACGAGATAACGAAACCAGATAAATTTCCATTACCAAACATAGAGGAAACGTTCAGCCAACTAGGAAATGCCGTATACTTTACAACGTTAGACTTGGCCAAAGGATATCACCAAGTCGAGGTTCGTGAACAAGATAGAGAGAAAACAGCGTTTACAACGCCTTGGGGATTATACCAATTTAAACGAATGCCTTTTGGGCTAATGAACGCCCCGGCAACCTTTCAACGTATGATCAATGAAATACTCGCAGATGAGATTGGCGAAATATGCCTAGTATACCTTGACGACATAATGATCTATGGAGCATCATTACAGGAAATCATTGTTAATACCAAAAGAATTCTAACAAAACTCAGGAAACATGGTTTGAAAGTTAAATTGGAGAAATGCAAGTTTTTGAGCAAACCAACGAATTTTTTAGGACACATCATTACTAACGAGGGTTTAAAACCCAACCCAGAATATTTGGAAAAGATATCTAAGCTTAAATTACCAAAAACGGAAAAGGAACTTCAAGGATTTTTGGGTACAACCGGATACTATCGAAAATTTATACAAAACTATGCAAAAATTGTAGCCCCAATGTCGAAGTATTTGAGAAAAGGATCAATTATAAATGCTAATGATGATGAATATAAGAAGGCTTTCGAAAAATTAAAAACCATCATAACAACGGACATAGTATTGAGTCTACCCAATTATAATTTACCATTTGAGTTGACAACCGACGCATCCAACATAGCAATTGGAGCAGTATTACAACAAGAGGGACGACCCTTAGGATTCATTTCAAGGACACTTAACAAAGCAGAGCAAAACTATTCTACAATCCAAAAAGAACTATTATCTATTGTATGGAGTTTAAAAAAGTTCAGGTACATTATATATGGACACAAAGTTATTATAAAAACAGATCACAAACCACTTACGTGGTTAGACAAACATAAGGATACAAACTCAAGACTTTTTAGATGGAGAGAACAAATTGCTGATTACGATTACCAAATAGAATATATTCAAGGAAAAACAAATAAAGTTGCAGACTTTTTATCACGAATACGTAGTGAAGAGATACATATAGTAGAAGAAACCGTAAATGCTACCATCCATACTAATATCGAAAATAACCATGAAAAAATTCTAACCAAAGATACAATTATTAATAAATACAAACAACAAATACGAGTTATATTGAATGGAGCCACAACAAGAAGAACAATTAATAATAATACCATAATACACGAAGTTAATTTAGACACAATTAAAATAAACGGCACTAATTGGTTACGTAATAATATTGACCCTAGTAAACAAACAGGAGTATTTGCAGAGGAAGAAAGGCATGTATATTTAATTAAAAAAGTTATTGAACTTACATATGATGACAAATACCTCAAAAACTTTACAGTTTGTACGAAATTAGTCGAAGACATTGAATCAAAAGAAGCTGCAGAAACCATAATAATTAAAATACATAAAGAAGGAAACCAGCGGGGTACATGGGAAAATGCACAAAAATTCCAACGTAATTACTATTTTCCGAACATAAGAAAAATAATTCAAAACAATATAAATTCATGTATCATTTGTCAAAAGAACAAGTACGAAAGAAACCCTAAAAGAATCGAATTTATTCCATTATCTATACCGGAAATACCTATGCAGGAAATTGCCATTGATATCTTTACCGTAGACATGCAAATGTTTCTAACTATTTTCGACCGATTCTCAAAAAAATTATATGCATACCATATTGCTGATCGAAATATGAGTACTCAAATAAAAATATTAAAACAATTCTATGAAAGTAATACGAAACCATTAACATTATACTCCGAAACTGATTACGATAACGAAATCTTCAAGAAGTTTTTGATAGACAATGCGATTCAACATCATATTACAACACCAAACAACCACAATGGGTTGAGTGACTTAAATTCTGCACACCGTACGATATCTGAGATCATACGAATAATAAGAACTGAAAATAACACAAAATGCTTAATAGACATTTTAAATAAAGCGCTTGAAACGTATAATTCAACAATACATTATTCGCATAAGTATACACCAAATGAAGTGGATCAGAACGTCGCAAATTGGAGTGTAGTTAAACAATCTTTGATTGATTATAAAAATAAATGTGCTAAAAATTATAACAGAAATAGAAGTGAAGTGCCAATAATTAGTGGAAGACATTACGTTATTAATTTACCGGACAAAGTGAATCGAAACAAAAGAAAACCCAATAGATATTTAGTGAAGGAGTTACAAAATAATTTTAATGTGACAGACGGTTATAAAATACACCCTAAACTAATAAAAGTGAATAAAGGACGCGATTTAATCAGTGTGGATACGCCGTATCATTTTTTAAAAGGACTCCATCCAACCGTTAAAAACTTAATAAAAAACAAATTGAAAACACTAAAAAGTGAACAGTGTAAACAACTATTCAAAGATTTTGTGGTTAACAAAATTAAAGGTCTAAAAGATGTCAAACTACAAGCAGAAGTCGTTAAAAATTATTAACTATCAAATACTAATAATATTATTTAGTCTCATTTTAGAGGAAACATTTCCACAATTTATTGAAGTTGAACAAATCGATGGATCTCAGGGATATATGATGATAAAAAGCCGAAAATTACCGACAATCAATGGCTACACAACGATAATCCACTCAATTCCTGTCATCGAATTCAAAAGAACTTACGGAGAAATCGAAAATGCGATCACCCGTACAACTAGCAAAAGTTTTCAGGAGACAACAAAACCCTTACGACAACAAATTTGGAGTGAAGTCTTGGCATTAAAACACATCTTATTCACCGGAAAACAACGCAGATCTATACTCGACTATACAGCACCAGCATTAGGATTCGGAACAGTTATGCGGTCACTTTTCGGAACCATGGATACCTTCGACCGAGAAGAAATACAAGCACACATTACTGCAATAGAGAAAGGACAAGTAAACTTAATTAATAATAATAACAAACAATTAAAAATTAATGAAAAAACACATGAAAAACTGAACACAATCGTTTCTCAAATTGAAAATCTAAAACAAATTTCAAATCAGACTAGACTGGAATTCACAGAACTGAACATTTTAATTCAATTGTATACCTTTCGGAATGAATTAGAAAAAATATTGGATAATATAAATTCTGCTAAATTGCAATTAATGACTAGATTTTTATTAACAAGTGAAGAACTAACGGAATTAAACGTCACAGTTGAGCAGTTAAACCTCTTAAAATTAGACGTCATTTCGACACAAACTCAATTATATTTTGTTATTCGAATTCCAATAATCACTAGTTTACACAATTCATACCTAGTTAACAGAGTAAATAATGCCGAAGAGTTTGAGCTTAACATACCTGAAGGTATTTCAATAAAAATAAATAACACTTTTTACAAATACACTAATAGTTCAGTTCCATTCGAAAAATATCCATGTATATACGAAAGTTGTAACTTTGTTAAAAATATTAATAAACAAAATAAAACCATTGTCACAGAACTCGAACCAGGAACAATAATATTCGAAAATTTCTTTGGAAATATTAGCCATACATGTGGAGAGAAAAATTTAAAGTATAATGAAATGCAACATAAAATTATTTGTTTAAAATTTGTTAATTGTTCTATCACATATAATAATATTACTTTTTTAAATACAGTTTTAAGGTTCGAGCAAATTGTTTTGGAATACGTAAATAAAAATTTTAACCATACACATTCATTGTCCGAGAAATTAACAATAGAAGATATCGACAATATAAAATCTTTAAAAATGGAAAATTGGAAGGATTATGTGAAATACCCACCAATTTGGTCATTATCAACAATCATCCTTGTAATAATTATAATCATTGTAATTTACCTTTGTTATTGTAAACCAAGAGGAGTCGCATTCATAATTCCAAAAAAACTTAAGTTTCAATCAAAAAAGAAAAATTCAAAATTTCAAACAAAAAAGATAAATTTTAAGAAAAATCAAGATAAAACTCAAATTGAAATAAACAGATAAGAAAAAGTTGCACCAGGAGATGCAATAACTAAGGGGGGAGGAGCTTTAGCTATCCCGATTGTAAACCCCTTTACCCAAAACTTTGCACAATCATAACCAAATCATATACATGTTGAATGCTGACTCCGTTTTGCTGATACCGCATTTAAAATACAAATGCGAGGTTTCATGTTAATATTATAGATATTAAGACTTCACTTATTGTTTGCACCTTCTACAATAAAGTCACTGTTTTTACATTAAAGATTGTTGTCAAATGTAAAACTCATGCCCTAAAAACCAAAAATAGGATTCCGGAACAAAACCCGCAAGAAAACTTGAAAATTTCAAGGCAAAGTCACCCCTCGACTGGAAAATATAAAACCTTGAATATCTCGGAAACGGAGGCAGCTAGAGGGTCCAAACTTGCACTTTTTCAAATGGCCCTACCTCGAAAACTGCGGCAGCTAGAGAGTTGATTTGGGTCTTCAAATGCAGCTTGTACCATGCCCTAAAAACCAAAAATATGATTCCGGAACCAAACCCGCAAGAAAACTTGAAAATTTCAAGGCAAAGTCACCCCTCGACTGGAAAATATAAAACCTTGAATATCTCGGAAACGGAGGCAGCTAGAGGGTCCAAACTTGCACTTTTTCAAATGGCCCTACCTCGAAAACTGCGGCAGCTAGAGAGTTGATTTGGGTCTTCAAATGCAGCTTGTACCATGCCCTAAAAACCAAAAATATGATTCCGGAACCAAACCCGCAAGAAAACTTGAAAATTTCAAGGCAAAGTCACCCCTCGACTGGAAAATATAAAACCTTGAATATCTCGGAAACTAGAGGGTCCAAACTTGCACTTTTTCAAATTGCCCTATCTCGAAAACTGCGGCAGCTAGAGAGTTGATTTGGGTCTTCAAATGCAGCTTGTACCATGCCCTAAAAACCAAAAATATGATTCCGGAACAAAAACCGCAAGAAAACTTGAAAATTTCAAGGCAAAGTCAACCCTCGACAGGAAAATGTAAAACCTTGAATATCTCGGAAACGGAGACAGCTAGAGGGTCCAAACTTGCACTTTTTCAAATGGCTGTAACTCGAAAACTACGGCAGCTAGAGAGTTGATTTTGGTCTTAAAATGCAGCTTGTACCATGCCCTAAAAACCAAAAATAGGATTCCGGAACAAAAACCGCAAGAAAACTTGAAAATTTCAAGGCAAAGTCAACCCTCGACTGGAAAATATAAAACCTTGAATATCTCGGAAACGGAGGCAGCTAGAGGGTCCAAACTTGCACTTTTTCAAATGGCCCTACCTCGAAAACTGCGGCAGCTAGAGAGTTGATTTAAGTCTTCAAATGCAGCTTGTACCATGCCCTAAAAACCAAAAATATGATTCCGGAACAAAAACCGCAAGAAAACTTGAAAATTTCAAGGCAAAGTCAACCCTCGACAGGAAAATGTAAAACCTTGAATATCTCGGAAACGGAGGCAGCTAGAGGGTCCAAACTTGCACTTTTTCAAATGGCTGTAACTCGAAAACTACGGCAGCTAGAGAGTTGATTTTGGTCTTAAAATGCAGCTTGTACCATGCCATAAAAACCAAAAATAGGATACCGGAACAAAACCCGCAAGAAAACTTGAAAATTTCAAGGCAAAGTCACCCCTCGACTGGAAAATATAAAACCTTGAATATCTCGGAAACGGAGGCAGCTAGAGGGTCCAAACTTGCACTTTTTCAAATGGCTGTAACTCGAAAACTACGGCAGCTAGAGAGTTGATTTGGGTCTTCAAATGCAGCTTGTACCATGCCCTAAAAACCAAAAATATGATTCCGGAACAAAAACCGCAAGAAAACTTGAAAATTTCAAGGCAAAGTCAACCCTCGACAGGAAAATGTAAAACCTTGAATATCTCGGAAACGGAGGCAGCTAGAGGGTCCAAACTTGCACTTTTTCAAATGGCTGTAACTCGAAAACTACGGCAGCTAGAGAGTTGATTTGGGTCTTCAAATGCAGCTTGTACCATGCCCTAAAAACCAAAAATAGGATTCCGGAACAAAACCCGCAAGAAAACTTGAAAATTTCAAGGCAAAGTCACCCCTCGACTGGAAAATATAAAACCTTGAATATCTCGGAAACGGAGGCAGCTAGAGGGTCCAAACTTGCACTTTTTCAAATGGCTGTAACTCGAAAACTACGGCAGCTAGAGAGTTGATTTTGGTCTTAAAATGCAGCTTGTACCATGCCCTAAAAACCAAAAATAGGATTCCGGAACAAAACCCGCAAGAAAACTTGAAAATTTCAAGGCAAAGTCACCCCTCGACTGGAAAATATAAAACCTTGAATATCTCGGAAACGGAGGCAGCTAGAGGGTCCAAACTTGCACTTTTTCAAATGGCCCTACCTCGAAAACTGCGGCAGCTAGAGAGTTGATTTGGGTCTTCAAATGCAGCTTGTACCATGCCCTAAAAACCAAAAATATGATTCCGGAACAAAAACCGCAAGAAAACTTGAAAATTTCAAGGCAAAGTCACCCCTCGACTGGAAAATATAAAACCTTGAATATCTCGGAAACGGAGGCAGCTAGAGGGTCCAAACTTGCACTTTTTCAAATGGCTGTAACTCGAAAACTACGGCAGCTAGAGAGTTGATTTTGGTCTTAAAATGCAGCTTGTACCATGCCCTAAAAACCAAAAATAGGATACCGGAACAAAACCCGCAAGAAAACTTGAAAATTTCAAGGCAAAGTCACCCCTCGACTGGAAAATATAAAACCTTGAATATCTCGGAAACGGAGGCAGCTAGAGGGTCCAAACTTGCACTTTTTCAAATGGCTGTAACTCGAAAACTACGGCAGCTAGAGAGTTGATTTGGGTCTTCAAATGCAGCTTGTACCATGCCCTAAAAACCAAAAATATGATTCCGGAACAAAAACCGCAAGAAAACTTGAAAATTTCAAGGCAAAGTCAACCCTCGACAGGAAAATGTAAAACCTTGAATATCTCGGAAACGGAGGCAGCTAGAGGGTCCAAACTTGCACTTTTTCAAATGGCTGTAACTCGAAAACTACGGCAGCTAGAGAGTTGATTTGGGTCTTCAAATGCAGCTTGTACCATGCCCTAAAAACCAAAAATAGGATTCCGGAACAAAACCCGCAAGAAAACTTGAAAATTTCAAGGCAAAGTCACCCCTCGACTGGAAAATATAAAACCTTGAATATCTCGGAAACGGAGGCAGCTAGAGGGTCCAAACTTGCACTTTTTCAAATGGCTGTAACTCGAAAACTACGGCAGCTAGAGAGTTGATTTTGGTCTTAAAATGCAGCTTGTACCATGCCCTAAAAACCAAAAATAGGATTCCGGAACAAAACCCGCAAGAAAACTTGAAAATTTCAAGGCAAAGTCACCCCTCGACTGGAAAATATAAAACCTTGAATATCTCGGAAACGGAGGCAGCTAGAGGGTCCAAACTTGCACTTTTTCAAATGGCCCTACCTCGAAAACTGCGGCAGCTAGAGAGTTGATTTGGGTCTTCAAATGCAGCTTGTACCATGCCCTAAAAACCAAAAATATGATTCCGGAACAAAAACCGCAAGAAAACTTGAAAATTTCAAGGCAAAGTCACCCCTCGACTGGAAAATATAAAACCTTGAATATCTCGGAAACGGAGGCAGCTAGAGGGTCCAAACTTGCACTTTTTCAAATGGCTGTAACTCGAAAACTACGGCAGCTAGAGAGTTGATTTGGGTCTTCAAATGCAGCTTGTACCATGCCCTAAAAACCAAAAATATGATTCCGGAACAAAAACCGCAAGAAAACTTGAAAATTTCAAGGCAAAGTCAACCCTCGACTGGAAAATGTAAAACCTTGAATATCTCGGAAACGGAGGCAGCTAGAGGGTCCAAACTTGCACTTTTTCAAATGGCTGTAACTCGAAAACTACGGCAGCTAGAGAGTTGATTTTGGTCTTAAAATGCAGCTTGTACCATGCCCTAAAAACCAAAAATAGGATTCCGCAACAAAACACGCAAGAAAACTTGAAAATTTCAAGGCAAAGTCACCCCTCGACTGGAAAATATAAAACCTTGAATATCTCGGAAACGGAGGCAGCTAGAGGGTCCAAACTTGCACTTTTTCAAATGGCCCTACCTCGAAAAGTGCAGCAGCTAGAGAGTTGATTTGGGTCTTCAAATGCAGCTTGTACCATGCCCTAAAACCAAAAATAGGATTCCGGAACAAAACCCGCAAGAAAACTTGAAAATTTCAAGGCAAAGTCACCCCTCGACTGGAAAATATAAAACCTTGAATATCTCGGAAACGGAGGCAGCTAGAGGGTCCAAACTTGCACTTTTTCAAATGGCCCTACCTCGAAAACTGCGGCAGCTAGAGAGTTGATTTGGGTCTTCAAATGCAGCTTGTACCATGCCCTAAAAACCAAAAATAGGATTCCGGAACAAAACCCGCAAGAAAACTTGAAAATTTCAAGGCAAAGTCACCCCTCGACTGGAAAATATAAAACCTTGAATATCTCGGAAACGGAGGCAGCTAGAGGGTCCAAACTTGCACTTTTTCAAATGGCCCTACCTCGAAAACTGCGGCAGCTAGAGAGTTGATTTGGGTCTTCAAATGCAGCTTGTACCATGCCCTAAAAACCAAAAATATGATTCCGGAACAAAAACCGCAAGAAAACTTGAAAATTTCAAGGCAAAGTCACCCCTCGACTGGAAAATATAAAACCTTGAATATCTCGGAAACGGAGGCAGCTAGAGGGTCCAAACTTGCACTTTTTCAAATGGCTGTAACTCGAAAACTACGGCAGCTAGAGAGTTGATTTGGGTCTTCAAATGCAGCTTGTACCATGCCCTAAAACCCAAAAATATGATTCCGGAACAAAAACCGCAAGAAAACTTGAAAATTTCAAGGCAAAGTCAACCCTCGACAGGAAAATGTAAAACCTTGAATATCTCGGAAACGGAGGCAGCTAGAGGGTCCAAACTTGCACTTTTTCAAATGGCTGTAACTCGAAAACTACGGCAGCTAGAGAGTTGATTTTGGTCTTAAAATGCAGCTTGTACCATGCCCTAAAAACCAAAAATAGGATTCCGGAACAAAACACGCAAGAAAACTTGAAAATTTCAAGGCAAAGTCACCCCTCGACTGGAAAATATAAAACCTTGAATATCTCGGAAACGGAGGCAGCTAGAGGGTCCAAACTTGCACTTTTTCAAATGGCCCTACCTCGAAAAGTGCAGCAGCTAGAGAGTTGATTTGGGTCTTCAAATGCAGCTTGTACCATGCCCTAAAAACCAAAAATAGGATTCCGGAACAAAACCCGCAAGAAAACTTGAAAATTTCAAGGCAAAGTCACCCCTCGACTGGAAAATATAAAACCTTGAATATCTCGGAAACGGAGGCAGCTAGAGGGTCCAAACTTGCACTTTTTCAAATGGCCCTACCTCGAAAACTGCGGCAGCTAGAGAGTTGATTTGGGTCTTCAAATGCAGCTTGTACCATGCCCTAAAAACCAAAAATAGGATTCCGGAACAAAACCCGCAAGAAAACTTGAAAATTTCAAGGCAAAGTCACCCCTCGACTGGAAAATATAAAACCTTGAATATCTCGGAAACGGAGGCAGCTAGAGGGTCCAAACTTGCACTTTTTCAAATGGCTGTAACTCGAAAACTACGGCAGCTAGAGAGTTGATTTGGGTCTTCAAAAGCAGCTTGTACCATGCCCTAAAAACCAAAAATATGATTCCGGAACAAAAACCGCAAGAAAACTTGAAAATTTCAAGGCAAAGTCACCCCTCGACTGGAAAATATAAAACCTTGAATATCTCGGAAACGGAGGCAGCTAGAGGGTCCAAACTTGCACTTTTTCAAATGGCCCTACCTCGAAAACTGCGGCAGCTAGAGAGTTGATTTGGGTCTTCAAATGCAGCTTGTACCATGCCCTAAAAACCAAAAATAGGATTCCGGAACAAAACCCGCAAGAAAACTTGAAAATTTCAAGGCAAAATCACCCCTCGACTGGAAAATATAAAACCTTGAATATCTCGGAAACGGAGGCAGCTAGAGGGTCCAAACTTGCACTTTTTCAAATGGCCCTACCTCGAAAACTGCGGCAGCTAGAGAGTTGATTTGGGTCTTCAAATGCAGCTTGTACCATGCCCTAAAAACCAAAAATAGGATTCCGGAACAAAACCCGCAAGAAAACTTGAAAATTTCAAGGCAAAGTCACCCCTCGACTGGAAAATATAAAACCTTGAATATCTCGGAAACGGAGGCAGCTAGAGGGTCCAAACTTGCACTTTTTCAAATGGCCCTACCTCGAAAACTGCGGCAGCTAGAGAGTTGATTTGGGTCTTCAAATGCAGCTTGTACCATGCCCTAAAAACCAAAAATATGATTCCGGAACAAAAACCGCAAGAAAACTTGAAAATTTCAAGGCAAAGTCACCCCTCGACTGGAAAATATAAAACCTTGAATATCTCGGAAACGGAGGCAGCTAGAGGGTCCAAACTTGCACTTTTTCAAATGGCCCTACCTCGAAAACTGCGGCAGCTAGAGAGTTGATTTGGGTCTTCAAATGCAGCTTGTACCATGCCCTAAAAACCAAAAATAGGATTCCGGAACAAAACCCGCAAGAAAACTTGAAAATTTCAAGGCAAAGTCACCCCTCGACAGGAAAATATAAAACCTTGAATATCTCGGAAACGGAGGCAGCTAGAGGGTCCAAACTTGCACTTTTTCAAATGGCTGTACCTCGAAAACTGCGGCAGCTAGAGAGTTGATTTGGGTCTTCAAATGCAGCTTGTACCATGTCCTAAAAACCAAAAATAGGATTCCGGAACAAAACCCGCAAGAAAACTTGAAAATTTCAAGGCAAAGTCACCCCTCGACTGGAAAATATAAGACCTTGAATATCTCGGAAACGGAGGCAGCTAGAGGGTCCAAACTTGCACTTTTTCAAATGGCCCTACCTCGAAAACTGCGGCAGCTAGAGAGTTGATTTGGGTCTTCAAATGCAGCTTGTACCATGCCCTAAAAACCAAAAATAGGATTCCGGAACAAAACCCGCAAGAAAACTTGAAAATTTCAAGGCAAAGTCACCCCTCGACTGGAAAATATAAAACCTTGAATATCTCGGAAACGGAGGCAGCTAGAGGGTCCAAACTTGCACTTTTTCAAATGGCCCTACCTCGAAAACTGCGGCAGCTAGAGAGTTGATTTGGGTCTTCAAATGCAGCTTGTACCATGCCCTAAAAACCAAAAATATGATTCCGGAACAAAAACCGCAAGAAAACTTGAAAATTTCAAGGCAAAGTCACCCCTCGACTGGAAAATATAAAACCTTGAATATCTCGGAAACGGAGGCAGCTAGAGGGTCCAAACTTGCACTTTTTCAAATGGCCCTACCTCGAAAACTGCGGCAGCTAGAGAGTTGATTTGGGTCTTCAAATGCAGCTTGTACCATGCCCTAAAAACCAAAAATAGGATTCCGGAACAAAACCCGCAAGAAAACTTGAAAATTTCAAGGCAAAGTCACCCCTCGACAGGAAAATATAAAACCTTGAATATCTCGGAAACGGAGGCAGCTAGAGGGTCCAAACTTGCACTTTTTCAAATGGCTGTACCTCGAAAACTGCGGCAGCTAGAGAGTTGATTTGGGTCTTCAAATGCAGCTTGTACCATGTCCTAAAAACCAAAAATAGGATTCCGGAACAAAACCCGCAAGAAAACTTGAAAATTTCAAGGCAAAGTCACCCCTCGACAGGAAAATATAAAACCTTGAATATCTCGGAAACGGAGGCAGCTAGAGGGTCCAAACTTGCACTTTTTCAAATGGCTGTACCTCGAAAACTGCGGCAGCTAGAGAGTTGATTTGGGTCTTCAAATGCACTTTGTACCATGCCCTAAAAACCAAAAATAGGATTCCGGAACAAAACCCGCAAGAAAACTTGAAAATTTCAAGGCAAAGTCACCCCTCGACTGGAAAATATAAAACCTTGAATATCTCGGAAACGGAGGCAGCTAGAGGGTCCAAACTTGCACTTTTTCAAATGGCCCTACCTCGAAAACTGCGGCAGCTAGAGAGTTAATTTGGGTCTTCAAATGCAGCTTGTACCATGCCCTAAAAACCAAAAATAGGATTCCGGAACAAAACCCGCAAGAAAACTTGAAAATTTCAAGGCAAAGTCACCCCTCGACTGGAAAATATAAAACCTTGAATATCTCGGAAACGGAAGCAGCTAGAGGGTCCAAACTTGCACTTTTTCAAATGGCCCTACCTCGAAAACTGCGGCAGCTAGAGAGTTGATTTGGGTCTTCAAATGCAGCTTGTACCATGCCCTAAAAACCAAAAATAGGATTCCGGAACAAAACCCGCAAGAAAACTTGAAAATTTCAAGGCAAAGTCACCCCTCGACTGGAAAATATAAAACCTTGAATATCTCGGAAACGGAGGCAGCTAGAGGGTCCAAACTTGCACTTTTTCAAATGGCCCTACCTCGAAAACTGCGGCAGCTAGAGAGTTGATTTGGGTCTTCAAATGCAGCTTGTACCATGCCCTAAAAACCAAAAATATGATTCCGGAACAAAACCCGCAAGAAAACTTGAAAATTTCAAGGCAAAGTCACCCCTCGACTGGAAAATATAAAACCTTGAATATCTCGGAAACGGAGGCAGCTAGAGGGTCCAAACTTGCACTTTTTCAAATGGCTGTAACTCGAAAACTACGGCAGCTAGAGAGTTGATTTGGGTCTTCAAATGCAGCTTGTACCATGCCCTAAAAACCAAAAATAGGATTCCGGAACAAAACCCGCAAGAAAACTTGAAAATTTCAAGGCAAAGTCACCCCTCGACTGGAAAATATAAAACCTTGAATATCTCGGAAACGGAGGCAGCTAGAGGGTCCAAACTTGCACTTTTTCAAATTGCCCTATCTCGAAAACTGCGGCAGCTAGAGAGTTGATTTGGGTCTTCAAATGCAGCTTGTACCATGCCCTAAAAACCAAAAATATGATTCCGGAACAAAAACCGCAAGAAAACTTGAAAATTTCAAGGCAAAGTCAACCCTCGACAGGAAAATGTAAAACCTTGAATATCTCGGAAACGGAGACAGCTAGAGGGTCCAAACTTGCACTTTTTCAAATGGCTGTAACTCGAAAACTACGGCAGCTAGAGAGTTGATTTGGGTCTTCAAATGCAGCTTGTACCATGCCCTAAAAACCAAAAATATGATTCCGGAACAAAAACCGCAAGAAAACTTGAAAATTTCAAGGCAAAGTCAACCCTCGACAGGAAAATGTAAAACCTTGAATATCTCGGAAACGGAGGCAGCTAGAGGGTCCAAACTTGCACTTTTTCAAATGGCTGTAACTCGAAAACTACGGCAGCTAGAGAGTTGATTTTGGTCTTAAAATGCAGCTTGTACCATGCCCTAAAAACCAAAAATAGGATTCCGGAACAAAACCCGCAAGAAAACTTGAAAATTTCAAGGCAAAGTCAACCCTCGACAGGAAAATGTAAAACCTTGAATATCTCGGAAACGGAGGCAGCTAGAGGGTCCAAACTTGCACTTTTTCAAATGGCTGTAACTCGAAAACTACGGCAGCTAGAGAGTTGATTTGGGTCTTCAAATGCAGCTTGTACCATGCCCTAAAAACCAAAAATATGATTCCGGAACAAAAACCGCAAGAAAACTTGAAAATTTCAAGGCAAAGTCAACCCTCGACAGGAAAATGTAAAACCTTGAATATCTCGGAAACGGAGGCAGCTAGAGGGTCCAAACTTGCACTTTTTCAAATGGCTGTAACTCGAAAACTACGGCAGCTAGAGAGTTGATTTGGGTCTTCAAATGCAGCTTGTACCATGCCCTAAAAACCAAAAATATGATTCCGGAACAAAAACCGCAAGAAAACTTGAAAATTTCAAGGCAAAGTCAACCCTCGACAGGAAAATGTAAAACCTTGAATATCTCGGAAACGGAGACAGCTAGAGGGTCCAAACTTGCACTTTTTCAAATGGCTGTAACTCGAAAACTACGGCAGCTAGAGAGTTGATTTGGGTCTTCAAATGCAGCTTGTACCATGCCCTAAAAACCAAAAATATGATTCCGGAACAAAAACCGCAAGAAAACTTGAAAATTTCAAGGCAAAGTCAACCCTCGACAGGAAAATGTAAAACCTTGAATATCTCGGAAACGGAGGCAGCTAGAGGGTCCAAACTTGCACTTTTTCAAATGGCTGTAACTCGAAAACTACGGCAGCTAGAGAGTTGATTTTGGTCTTAAAATGCAGCTTGTACCATGCCCTAAAAACCAAAAATAGGATTCCGGAACAAAACCCGCAAGAAAACTTGAAAATTTCAAGGCAAAGTCAACCCTCGACAGGAAAATGTAAAACCTTGAATATCTCGGAAACGGAGGCAGCTAGAGGGTCCAAACTTGCACTTTTTCAAATGGCTGTAACTCGAAAACTACGGCAGCTAGAGAGTTGATTTGGGTCTTCAAATGCAGCTTGTACCATGTCCTAAAAACCAAAAATAGGATTCCGGAACAAAACCCGCAAGAAAACTTGAAAATTTCAAGGCAAAGTCACCCCTCGACAGGAAAATATAAAACCTTGAATATCTCGGAAACGGAGGCAGCTAGAGGGTCCAAACTTGCACTTTTTCAAATGGCTGTACCTCGAAAACTGCGGCAGCTAGAGAGTTGATTTGGGTCTTCAAATGCACTTTGTACCATGCCCTAAAAACCAAAAATAGGATTCCGGAACAAAACCCGCAAGAAAACTTGAAAATTTCAAGGCAAAGTCACCCCTCGACTGGAAAATATAAAACCTTGAATATCTCGGAAACGGAGGCAGCTAGAGGGTCCAAACTTGCACTTTTTCAAATGGCCCTACCTCGAAAACTGCGGCAGCTAGAGAGTTAATTTGGGTCTTCAAATGCAGCTTGTACCATGCCCTAAAAACCAAAAATAGGATTCCGGAACAAAACCCGCAAGAAAACTTGAAAATTTCAAGGCAAAGTCACCCCTCGACTGGAAAATATAAAACCTTGAATATCTCGGAAACGGAAGCAGCTAGAGGGTCCAAACTTGCACTTTTTCAAATGGCCCTACCTCGAAAACTGCGGCAGCTAGAGAGTTGATTTGGGTCTTCAAATGCAGCTTGTACCATGCCCTAAAAACCAAAAATAGGATTCCGGAACAAAACCCGCAAGAAAACTTGAAAATTTCAAGGCAAAGTCACCCCTCGACTGGAAAATATAAAACCTTGAATATCTCGGAAACGGAGGCAGCTAGAGGGTCCAAACTTGCACTTTTTCAAATGGCCCTACCTCGAAAACTGCGGCAGCTAGAGAGTTGATTTGGGTCTTCAAATGCAGCTTGTACCATGCCCTAAAAACCAAAAATATGATTCCGGAACAAAACCCGCAAGAAAACTTGAAAATTTCAAGGCAAAGTCACCCCTCGACTGGAAAATATAAAACCTTGAATATCTCGGAAACGGAGGCAGCTAGAGGGTCCAAACTTGCACTTTTTCAAATGGCTGTAACTCGAAAACTACGGCAGCTAGAGAGTTGATTTGGGTCTTCAAATGCAGCTTGTACCATGCCCTAAAAACCAAAAATAGGATTCCGGAACAAAACCCGCAAGAAAACTTGAAAATTTCAAGGCAAAGTCACCCCTCGACTGGAAAATATAAAACCTTGAATATCTCGGAAACGGAGGCAGCTAGAGGGTCCAAACTTGCACTTTTTCAAATTGCCCTATCTCGAAAACTGCGGCAGCTAGAGAGTTGATTTGGGTCTTCAAATGCAGCTTGTACCATGCCCTAAAAACCAAAAATATGATTCCGGAACAAAAACCGCAAGAAAACTTGAAAATTTCAAGGCAAAGTCAACCCTCGACAGGAAAATGTAAAACCTTGAATATCTCGGAAACGGAGACAGCTAGAGGGTCCAAACTTGCACTTTTTCAAATGGCTGTAACTCGAAAACTACGGCAGCTAGAGAGTTGATTTGGGTCTTCAAATGCAGCTTGTACCATGCCCTAAAAACCAAAAATATGATTCCGGAACAAAAACCGCAAGAAAACTTGAAAATTTCAAGGCAAAGTCAACCTTCGACAGGAAAATGTAAAACCTTGAATATCTCGGAAACGGAGGCAGCTAGAGGGTCCAAACTTGCACTTTTTCAAATGGCTGTACCTCGAAAACTGCGGCAGCTAGAGAGTTGATTTGGGTCTTCAAATGCACTTTGTACCATGCCCTAAAAACCAAAAATAGGATTCCGGAACAAAATCCGCAAGAAAACTTGAAAATTTCAAGGCAAAGTCACCCCTCGACTGGAAAATATAAAACCTTGAATATCTCGGAAACGGAGGCAGCTAGAGGGTCCAAACTTGCACTTTTTCAAATGGCCCTACCTCGAAAACTGCGGCAGCTAGAGAGTTAATTTGGGTCTTCAAATGCAGCTTGTACCATGCCCTAAAAACCAAAAATAGGATTCCGGAACAAAACCCGCAAGAAAACTTGAAAATTTCAAGGCAAAGTCACCCCTCGACTGGAAAATATAAAACCTTGAATATCTCGGAAACGGAAGCAGCTAGAGGGTCCAAACTTGCACTTTTTCAAATGGCCCTACCTCGAAAACTGCGGCAGCTAGAGAGTTGATTTGGGTCTTCAAATGCAGCTTGTACCATGCCCTAAAAACCAAAAATAGGATTCCGGAACAAAACCCGCAAGAAAACTTGAAAATTTCAAGGCAAAGTCACCCCTCGACTGGAAAATATAAAACCTTGAATATCTCGGAAACGGAGGCAGCTAGAGGGTCCAAACTTGCACTTTTTCAAATGGCCCTACCTCGAAAACTGCGGCAGCTAGAGAGTTGATTTGGGTCTTCAAATGCAGCTTGTACCATGCCCTAAAAACCAAAAATATGATTCCGGAACAAAACCCGCAAGAAAACTTGAAAATTTCAAGGCAAAGTCACCCCTCGACTGGAAAATATAAAACCTTGAATATCTCGGAAACGGAGGCAGCTAGAGGGTCCAAACTTGCACTTTTTCAAATGGCTGTAACTCGAAAACTACGGCAGCTAGAGAGTTGATTTGGGTCTTCAAATGCAGCTTGTACCATGCCCTAAAAACCAAAAATAGGATTCCGGAACAAAACCCGCAAGAAAACTTGAAAATTTCAAGGCAAAGTCACCCCTCGACTGGAAAATATAAAACCTTGAATATCTCGGAAACGGAGGCAGCTAGAGGGTCCAAACTTGCACTTTTTCAAATTGCCCTATCTCGAAAACTGCGGCAGCTAGAGAGTTGATTTGGGTCTTCAAATGCAGCTTGTACCATGCCCTAAAAACCAAAAATATGATTCCGGAACAAAAACCGCAAGAAAACTTGAAAATTTCAAGGCAAAGTCAACCCTCGACAGGAAAATGTAAAACCTTGAATATCTCGGAAACGGAGACAGCTAGAGGGTCCAAACTTGCACTTTTTCAAATGGCTGTAACTCGAAAACTACGGCAGCTAGAGAGTTGATTTGGGTCTTCAAATGCAGCTTGTACCATGCCCTAAAAACCAAAAATATGATTCCGGAACAAAAACCGCAAGAAAACTTGAAAATTTCAAGGCAAAGTCAACCTTCGACAGGAAAATGTAAAACCTTGAATATCTCGGAAACGGAGGCAGCTAGAGGGTCCAAACTTGCACTTTTTCAAATGGCTGTAACTCGAAAACTACGGCAGCTAGAGAGTTGATTTGGGTCTTCAAATGCAGCTTGTACCATGCCCTAAAAACCAAAAATAGGATTCCGGAACAAAACCCGCAAGAAAACTTGAAAATTTCAAGGCAAAGTCACCCCTCGACTGGAAAATATAAAACCTTGAATATCTCGGAAACGGAGGCAGCTAGAGGGTCCAAACTTGCACTTTTTCAAATTGCCCTATCTCGAAAACTGCGGCAG
The DNA here is from genome assembly GCA_964017055.1 of Chloromyia formosa. Classification (NCBI taxonomy): domain Eukaryota; kingdom Metazoa; phylum Arthropoda; class Insecta; order Diptera; family Stratiomyidae; genus Chloromyia; species Chloromyia formosa. The sequence continues at coordinate 34,860,435 of OZ024818.1, forward strand.
CTAGAGAGTTGATTTGGGTCTTCAAATGCAGCTTGTACCATGCCCTAAAAACCAAAAATATGATTCCGGAACAAAAACCGCAAGAAAACTTGAAAATTTCAAGGCAAAGTCAACCCTCGACAGGAAAATGTAAAACCTTGAATATCTCGGAAACGGAGACAGCTAGAGGGTCCAAACTTGCACTTTTTCAAATGGCTGTAACTCGAAAACTACGGCAGCTAGAGAGTTGATTTGGGTCTTCAAATGCAGCTTGTACCATGCCCTAAAAACCAAAAATATGATTCCGGAACAAAAACCGCAAGAAAACTTGAAAATTTCAAGGCAAAGTCAACCTTCGACAGGAAAATGTAAAACCTTGAATATCTCGGAAACGGAGGCAGCTAGAGGGTCCAAACTTGCACTTTTTCAAATGGCTGTAACTCGAAAACTACGGCAGCTAGAGAGTTGATTTGGGTCTTCAAATGCAGCTTGTACCATGCCCTAAAAACCAAAAATAGGATTCCGGAACAAAACCCGCAAGAAAACTTGAAAGTTTCAAGGCAAAGTCACCCCTCGACTGGAAAATATAAAACCTTGAATATCTCGGAAACGGAGGCAGCTAGAGGGTCCAAACTTGCACTTTTTCAAATTGCCCTATCTCGAAAACTGCGGCAGCTAGAGAGTTGATTTGGGTCTTCAAATGCAGCTTGTACCATGCCCTAAAAACCAAAAATATGATTCCGGAACAAAAACCGCAAGAAAACTTGAAAATTTCAAGGCAAAGTCAACCCTCGACAGGAAAATGTAAAACCTTGAATATCTCGGAAACGGAGACAGCTAGAGGGTCCAAACTTGCACTTTTTCAAATGGCTGTAACTCGAAAACTACGGCAGCTAGAGAGTTGATTTGGGTCTTCAAATGCAGCTTGTACCATGCCCTAAAAACCAAAAATATGATTCCGGAACAAAAACCGCAAGAAAACTTGAAAATTTCAAGGCAAAGTCAACCCTCGACAGGAAAATGTAAAACCTTGAATATCTCGGAAACGGAGGCAGCTAGAGGGTCCAAACTTGCACTTTTTCAAATGGCTGTAACTCGAAAACTACGGCAGCTAGAGAGTTGATTTTGGTCCTAAAATGCAGCTTGTACCATGCCCTAAAAACCAAAAATAGGATTCCGGAACAAAACCCGCAAGAAAACTTGAAAATTTCAAGGCAAAGTCACCCCTCGACTGGAAAATATAAAACCTTGAATATCTCGGAAACGGAGGCAGCTAGAGGGTCCAAACTTGCACTTTTTCAAATGGCTGTAACTCGAAAACTACGGCAGCTAGAGAGTTGATTTTGGTCTTCAAATGCAGCTTGTACCATGCCCTAAAAACCAAAAATATGATTCCGGAACAAAAACCGCAAGAAAACTTGAAAATTTCAAGGCAAAGTCAACCCTCGACAGGAAAATGTAAAACCTTGAATATCTCGGAAACGGAGGCAGCTAGAGGGTCCAAACTTGCACTTTTTCAAATGGCTGTAACTCGAAAACTACGGCAGCTAGAGAGTTGATTTTGGTCTAAAAATGCAGCTTGTACCATGCCCTAAAAACCAAAAATAGGATTCCGGAACAAAACCCGCAAGAAAACTTGAAAATTTCAAGGCAAAGTCACCCCTCGACTGGAAAATATAAAACCTTGAATATCTCGGAAACGGAGGCAGCTAGAGGGTCCAAACTTGCACTTTTTCAAATGGCCCTACCTCGAAAACTGCGGCAGCTAGAGAGTTGATTTGGGTCTTCAAATGCAGCTTGTACCATGCCCTAAAAACCAAAAATAGGATTCCGGAACAAAACCCGCAAGAAAACTTGAAAATTTCAAGGCAAAGTCACCCCTCGACTGGAAAATATAAAACCTTGAATATCTCGGAAACGGAGGCAGCTAGAGGGTCCAAACTTGCACTTTTTCAAATGGCCCTACCTCGAAAACTGCGGCAGCTAGAGAGTTGATTTGGGTCTTCAAATGCAGCTTGTACCATGCCCTAAAAACCAAAAATAGGATTCCGGAACAAAACCCGCAAGAAAACTTGAAAATTTCAAGGCAAAGTCACCCCTCGACCGGAAAATATAAAACCTTGAATATCTCGGAAACGGAGGCAGCTAGAGGGTCCAAACTTGCACTTTTTCAAATGGCCCTACCTCGAAAACTGCGGCAGCTAGAGAGTTGATTTGGGTCTTCAAATGCAGCTTGTACCATGCCCTAAAAACCAAAAATATGATTCCGGAACAAAAACCGCAAGAAAACTTGAAAATTTCAAGGCAAAGTCAACCCTCGACAGGAAAATGTAAAACCTTGAATATCTCGGAAACGGAGGCAGCTAGAGGGTCCAAACTTGCACTTTTTCAAATGGCTGTAACTCGAAAACTACGGCAGCTAGAGAGTTGATTTGGGTCTTCAAATGCAGCTTGTACCATGCCCTAAAAACCAAAAATATGATTCCGGAACAAAAACCGCAAGAAAACTTGAAAATTTCAAGGCAAAGTCACCCCTCGACTGGAAAATATAAAACCTTGAATATCTCGGAAACGGAGGCAGCTAGAGGGTCCAAACTTGCACTTTTTCAAATGGCTGTAACTCGAAAACTACGGCAGCTAGAGAGTTGATTTGGGTCTTCAAATGCAGCTTGTACCATGCCCTAAAAACCAAAAATAGAATTCCGGAACAAAACCCGCAAGAAAACTTGAAAATTTCAAGGCAAAGTCACCCCTCGACTGGAAAATATAAAACCTTGAATATCTCGGAAACGGAGGCAGCTAGAGGGTCCAAACTTGCACTTTTTCAAATGGCCCTACCTCGAAAACTGCAGCAGCTAGAGAGTTGATTTGGGTCTTCAAATGCAGCTTGTACCATGCCCTAAAAACCAAAAATAGGATTCCGGAACAAAACCCGCAAGAAAACTTGAAAATTTCAAGGCAAAGTCACCCCTCGACTGGAAAATATAAAACCTTGAATATCTCGGAAACGGAGGCAGCTAGAGGGTCCAAACTTGCACTTTTTCAAATGGCCCTACCTCGAAAACTGCGGCAGCTAGAGAGTTGATTTGGGTCTTCAAATGCAGCTTGTACCATGCCCTAAAAACCAAAAATAGGATTCCGGAACAAAACCCGCAAGAAAACTTGAAAATTTCAAGGCAAAGTCACCCCTCGACTGGAAAATATAAAACCTTGAATATCTCGGAAACGGAGGCAGCTAGAGGGTCCAAACTTGCACTTTTTCAAATGGCCCTACCTCGAAAACTGCGGCAGCTAGAGAGTTGATTTGGGTCTTCAAATGCAGCTTGTACCATGCCCTAAAAACCAAAAATAGGATTCCGGAACAAAACCCGCAAGAAAACTTGAAAATTTCAAGGCAAAGTCACCCCTCGACCGGAAAATATAAAACCTTGAATATCTCGGAAACGGAGGCAGCTAGAGGGTCCAAACTTGCACTTTTTCAAATGGCCCTACCTCGAAAACTGCGGCAGCTAGAGAGTTGATTTGGGTCTTCAAATGCAGCTTGTACCATGCCCTAAAAACCAAAAATATGATTCCGGAACAAAAACCGCAAGAAAACTTGAAAATTTCAAGGCAAAGTCAACCCTCGACAGGAAAATGTAAAACCTTGAATATCTCGGAAACGGAGGCAGCTAGAGGGTCCAAACTTGCACTTTTTCAAATGGCTGTAACTCGAAAACTACGGCAGCTAGAGAGTTGATTTGGGTCTTCAAATGCAGCTTGTACCATGCCCTAAAAACCAAAAATATGATTCCGGAACAAAAACCGCAAGAAAACTTGAAAATTTCAAGGCAAAGTCACCCCTCGACTGGAAAATATAAAACCTTGAATATCTCGGAAACGGAGGCAGCTAGAGGGTCCAAACTTGCACTTTTTCAAATGGCTGTAACTCGAAAACTACGGCAGCTAGAGAGTTGATTTGGGTCTTCAAATGCAGCTTGTACCATGCCCTAAAAACCAAAAATAGAATTCCGGAACAAAACCCGCAAGAAAACTTGAAAATTTCAAGGCAAAGTCACCCCTCGACTGGAAAATATAAAACCTTGAATATCTCGGAAACGGAGGCAGCTAGAGGGTCCAAACTTGCACTTTTTCAAATGGCCCTACCTCGAAAACTGCAGCAGCTAGAGAGTTGATTTGGGTCTTCAAATGCAGCTTGTACCATGCCCTAAAAACCAAAAATAGGATTCCGGAACAAAACCCGCAAGAAAACTTGAAAATTTCAAGGCAAAGTCACCCCTCGACTGGAAAATATAAAACCTTGAATATCTCGGAAACGGAGGCAGCTAGAGGGTCCAAACTTGCACTTTTTCAAATGGCCCTACCTCGAAAACTGCGGCAGCTAGAGAGTTGATTTGGGTCTTCAAATGCAGCTTGTACCATGCCCTAAAAACCAAAAATATGATTCCGGAACAAAACCCGCAAGAAAACTTGAAAATTTCAAGGCAAAGTCACCCCTCGACTGGAAAATATAAAACCTTGAATATCTCGGAAACGGAGGCAGCTAGAGGGTCCAAACTTGCACTTTTTCAAATGGCTGTAACTCGAAAACTACGGCAGCTAGAGAGTTGATTTGGGTCTTCAAATGCAGCTTGTACCATGCCCTAAAAACCAAAAATATGATTCCGGAACAAAAACCGCAAGAAAACTTGAAAATTTCAAGGCAAGGTCACCCCTCGACTGGAAAATATAAAACCTTGAATATCTCGGAAACGGAGGCAGCTAGAGGGTCCAAACTTGCACTTTTTCAAATGGCCCTACCTCGAAAATTGCGGCAGCTAGAGAGTTGATTTGGGTCTTCAAATGCAGCTTGTACCATGCCCTAAAAACCAAAAATAGGATTTCGGAACAAAACCCGCAAGAAAACTTGAAAATTTCAAGGCAAAGTCACCCCTCGACAGGAAAATATAAAACCTTGAATATCTCGGAAACGGAGGCAGCTAGAGGGTCCAAACTTGCACTTTTTCAAATGGCCCTACCTCGAAAACTGCGGCAGCTAGAGAGTTGATTTGGGTCTTCAAATGCAGCTTGTACCATGCCCTAAAAACCAAAAATAGGATTCCGGAACAAAACCCGCAAGAAAACTTGAAAATTTCAAGGCAAAGTCACCCCTCGACTGGAAAATATAAAACCTTGAATATCTCGGAAACGGAGGCAGCTAGAGGGTCCAAACTTGCACTTTTTCAAATGGCCCTACCTCGAAAACTGCGGCAGCTAGAGAGTTGATTTGGGTCTTCAAATGCAGCTTGTACCATGCCCTAAAAACCAAAAATAGGATTCCGGAACAAAACCCGCAAGAAAACTTGAAAACTTCAAGGCAAAGTCACCCCTCGACTGGAAAATATAAAACCTTGAATATCTCGGAAACGGAGGCAGCTAGAGGGTCCAAACTTGCACTTTTTCAAATGGCTGTAACTCGAAAACTACGGCAGCTAGAGAGTTGATTTGGGTCTTCAAATGCAGCTTGTACCATGCCCTAAAAACCAAAAATAGGATTCCGGAACAAAACCCGCAAGAAAACTTGAAAATTTCAAGGCAAAGTCACCCCTCGACTGGAAAATATAAAACCTTGAATATCTCGGAAACGGAGGCAGCTAGAGGGTCCAAACTTGCACTTTTTCAAATGGCCCTACCTCGAAAACTGCAGCAGCTAGAGAGTTGATTTGGGTCTTCAAATGCAGCTTGTACCATGCCCTAAAAACCAAAAATAGGATTCCGGAACAAAACCCGCAAGAAAACTTGAAAATTTCAAGGCAAAGTCACCCCTCGACTGGAAAATATGAATATCTCGGAAACGGAGGCAGCTAGAGGGTCCAAACTTGCACTTTTTCAAATGGCCCTACCTCGAAAACTGCGGCAGCTAGAGAGTTGATTTGGGTCTTCAAATGCAGCTTGTACCATGCCCTAAAAACCAAAAATAGGATTCCGGAACAAAACCCGCAAGAAAACTTGAAAATTTCAAGGCAAAGTCACCCCTCGACTGGAAAATATAAAACCTTGAATATCTCGGAAACGGAGGCAGCTAGAGGGTCCAAACTTGCACTTTTTCAAATGGCTGTAACTCGAAAACTACGGCAGCTAGAGAGTTGATTTGGGTCTTCAAATGCAGCTTGTACCATGCCCTAAAAACCAAAAATAGGATTCCGGAACAAAACCCGCAAGAAAACTTGAAAATTTCAAGGCAAAGTCACCCCTCGACTGGAAAATATAAAACCTTGAATATCTCGGAAACGGAGGCAGCTAGAGGGTCCAAACTTGCACTTTTTCAAATGGCCCTACCTCGAAAACTGCAGCAGCTAGAGAGTTGATTTGGGTCTTCAAATGCAGCTTGTACCATGCCCTAAAAACCAAAAATAGGATTCCGGAACAAAACCCGCAAGAAAACTTGAAAATTTCAAGGCAAAGTCACCCCTCGACTGGAAAATATAAAACCTTGAATATCTCGGAAACGGAGGCAGCTAGAGGGTCCAAACTTGCACTTTTTCAAATGGCCCTACCTCGAAAACTGCGGCAGCTAGAGAGTTGATTTGGGTCTTCAAATGCAGCTTGTACCATGCCCTAAAAACCAAAAATATGATTCCGGAACAAAACCCGCAAGAAAACTTGAAAATTTCAAGGCAAAGTCACCCCTCGACTGGAAAATATAAAACCTTGAATATCTCGGAAACGGAGGCAGCTAGAGGGTCCAAACTTGCACTTTTTCAAATGGCTGTAACTCGAAAACTACGGCAGCTAGAGAGTTGATTTGGGTCTTCAAATGCAGCTTGTACCATGCCCTAAAAACCAAAAATATGATTCCGGAACAAAAACCGCAAGAAAACTTGAAAATTTCAAGGCAAGGTCACCCCTCGACTGGAAAATATAAAACCTTGAATATCTCGGAAACGGAGGCAGCTAGAGGGTCCAAACTTGCACTTTTTCAAATGGCCCTACCTCGAAAATTGCGGCAGCTAGAGAGTTGATTTGGGTCTTCAAATGCAGCTTGTACCATGCCCTAAAAACCAAAAATAGGATTTCGGAACAAAACCCGCAAGAAAACTTGAAAATTTCAAGGCAAAGTCACCCCTCGACAGGAAAATATAAAACCTTGAATATCTCGGAAACGGAGGCAGCTAGAGGGTCCAAACTTGCACTTTTTCAAATGGCCCTACCTCGAAAACTGCGGCAGCTAGAGAGTTGATTTGGGTCTTCAAATGCAGCTTGTACCATGCCCTAAAAACCAAAAATAGGATTCCGGAACAAAACCCGCAAGAAAACTTGAAAATTTCAAGGCAAAGTCACCCCTCGACTGGAAAATATAAAACCTTGAATATCTCGGAAACGGAGGCAGCTAGAGGGTCCAAACTTGCACTTTTTCAAATGGCTGTAACTCGAAAACTACGGCAGCTAGAGAGTTGATTTGGGTCTTCAAATGCAGCTTGTACCATGCCCTAAAAACCAAAAATATGATTCCGGAACAAAAACCGCAAGAAAACTTGAAAATTTCAAGGCAAAGTCAACCCTCGACAGGAAAATGTAAAACCTTGAATATCTCGGAAACGGAGGCAGCTAGAGGGTCCAAACTTGCACTTTTTCAAATGGCTGTAACTCGAAAACTACGGCAGCTAGAGAGTTGATTTGGGTCTTCAAATGCAGCTTGTACCATGCCCTAAAAACCAAAAATATGATTCCGGAACAAAAACCGCAAGAAAACTTGAAAATTTCAAGGCAAAGTCAACCCTCGACAGGAAAATGTAAAACCTTGAATATCTCGGAAACGGAGGCAGCTAGAGGGTCCAAACTTGCACTTTTTCAAATGGCTGTAACTCGAAAACTACGGCAGCTAGAGAGTTGAATTTGGTCTTCAAATGCAGCTTGTACCATGCCCTAAAAACCAAAAATATGATTCCGGAACAAAAACCGCAAGAAAACTTGAAAATTTCAAGGCAAAGTCAACCCTCGACAGGAAAATGTAAAACCTTGAATATCTCGGAAACGGAGGCAGCTAGAGGGTCCAAACTTTCACTTTTTCAAATGGCTGTAACTCGAAAACTACGGCAGCTAGAGAGTTGATTTGGGTCTTAAAATGCAGCTTGTACCATGCCCTAAAAACCAAAAATATGATTCCGGAACAAAAACCGCAAGAAAACTTGAAAATTTCAAGGCATAGTCACCCCTCGACTGGAAAATATAAAACCTTGAATATCTCGGAAACGGAGGCAGCTAGAGGGTCCAAACTTGCACTTTTTCAAATGGCTGTAACTCGAAAACTACGGCAGCTAGAGAGTTGATTTGGGTCTTCAAATGCAGCTTGTACCATGCCCTAAAAACCAAAAATAGGATTCCGGAACAAAACCCGCAAGAAAACTTGAAAATTTCAAGGCAAAGTCACCCCTCGACTGGAAAATATAAAACCTTGAATATCTCGGAAACGGAGGCAGCTAGAGGGTCCAAACTTGCACTTTTTCAAATGGCCCTACCTCGAAAACTGCAGCAGCTAGAGAGTTGATTTGGGTCTTCAAATGCAGCTTGTACCATGCCCTAAAAACCAAAAATAGGATTCCGGAACAAAACCCGCAAGAAAACTTGAAAATTTCAAGGCAAAGTCACCCCTCGACTGGAAAATATAAAACCTTGAATATCTCGGAAACGGAGGCAGCTAGAGGGTCCAAACTTGCACTTTTTCAAATGGCCCTACCTCGAAAACTGCGGCAGCTAGAGAGTTGATTTGGGTCTTCAAATGCAGCTTGTACCATGCCCTAAAAACCAAAAATAGGATTCCGGAACAAAACCCGCAAGAAAACTTGAAAATTTCAAGGCAAAGTCACCCCTCGACTGGAAAATATAAAACCTTGAATATCTCGGAAACGGAGGCAGCTAGAGGGTCCAAACTTGCACTTTTTCAAATGGCTGTAACTCGAAAACTACGGCAGCTAGAGAGTTGATTTGGGTCTTCAAATGCAGCTTGTACCATGCCCTAAAAACCAAAAATATGATTCCGGAACAAAAACCGCAAGAAAACTTGAAAATTTCAAGGCAAGGTCACCCCTCGACTGGAAAATATAAAACCTTGAATATCTCGGAAACGGAGGCAGCTAGAGGGTCCAAACTTGCACTTTTTCAAATGGCCCTACCTCGAAAATTGCGGCAGCTAGAGAGTTGATTTGGGTCTTCAAATGCAGCTTGTACCATGCCCTAAAAACCAAAAATAGGATTTCGGAACAAAACCCGCAAGAAAACTTGAAAATTTCAAGGCAAAGTCACCCCTCGACAGGAAAATATAAAACCTTGAATATCTCGGAAACGGAGGCAGCTAGAGGGTCCAAACTTGCACTTTTTCAAATGGCCCTACCTCGAAAACTGCGGCAGCTAGAGAGTTGATTTGGGTCTTCAAATGCAGCTTGTACCATGCCCTAAAAACCAAAAATAGGATTCCGGAACAAAACCCGCAAGAAAACTTGAAAATTTCAAGGCAAAGTCACCCCTCGACTGGAAAATATAAAACCTTGAATATCTCGGAAACGGAGGCAGCTAGAGGGTCCAAACTTGCACTTTTTCAAATGGCCCTACCTCGAAAACTGCGGCAGCTAGAGAGTTGATTTGGGTCTTCAAATGCAGCTTGTACCATGCCCTAAAAACCAAAAATAGGATTCCGGAACAAAACCCGCAAGAAAACTTGAAAACTTCAAGGCAAAGTCACCCCTCGACTGGAAAATATAAAACCTTGAATATCTCGGAAACGGAGGCAGCTAGAGGGCCCAAACTTGCACTTTTTCAAATGGCCCTACCTCGAAAACTGCGGCAGCTAGAGAGTTGATTTGGGTCTTCAAATGCAGCTTGTACCATGCCCTAAAAACCAAAAATATGATTCCGGAACAAAAACCGCAAGAAAACTTGAAAATTTCAAGGCAAAGTCACCCCTCGACTGGAAAATATAAAACCTTGAATATCTCGGAAACGGAGGCAGCTAGAGGATCCAAACTTGCACTTTTTCAAATGGCCCTACCTCGAAAACTACGGCAGCTAGAGAGTTGATTTGGGTCTTCAAATGCAGCTTGTACCATGCCCTAAAAACCAAAAATAGGATTCCGGAACAAAACCCGCAAGAAAACTTGAAAATTTCAAGGCAAAGTCACCCCTCGACAGGAAAATATAAAACCTTGAATATCTCGGAAACGGAGGCAGCTAGAGGGTCCAAACTTGCACTTTTTCAAATGGCCCTACCTCGAAAACTGCGGCAGCTAGAGAGTTGATTTGGGTCTTCAAATGCAGCTTGTACCATGTCCTAAAAACCAAAAATAGGATTCCGGAACAAAACCCGCAAGAAAACTTGAAAATTTCAAGGCAAAGTCACCCCTCGACTGGAAAATATAAAACCTTGAATATCTCGGAAACGGAGGCAGCTAGAGGGTCCAAACTTGCACTTTTTCAAATGGCCCTACCTCGAAAACTACGGCAGCTAGAGAGTTGATTTGGGTCTTCAAATGCAGCTTGTACCATGCCCTAAAAACCAAAAATAGGATTCCGGAACAAAACCCGCAAGAAAACTTGAAAATTTCAAGGCAAAGTCACCCCTCGACTGGAAAATATAAAACCTTGAATATCTCGGAAACGGAGCCAGCTAGAGGGTCCAAACTTGCACTTTTTCAAATGGCCCTACCTCGAAAACTGCGGCAGCTAGAGAGTTGATTTGGGTCTTCAAATGCAGCTTGTACCATGCCCTAAAAACCAAAAATAGGATTCCGGAACAAAACCCGCAAGAAAACTTGAAAATTTCAAGGCAAAGTCACCCCTCGACTGGAAAATATAAAACCTTGAATATCTCGGAAACGGAAGCAGCTAGAGGGTCCAAACTTGCACTTTTTCAAATGGCCCTACCTCGAAAACTGCGGCAGCTAGAGAGTTGATTTGGGTCTTCAAATGCAGCTTGTACCATGCCCTAAAAACCAAAAATAGGATTCCGGAACAAAACCCGCAAGAAAACTTGAAAATTTCAAGGCAAAGTCACCCCTCGACTGGAAAATATAAAACCTTGAATATCTCGGAAACGGAGGCAGCTAGAGGGTCCAAACTTGCACTTTTTCAAATGGCCCTACCTCGAAAACTGCGGCAGCTAGAGAGTTGATTTGGGTCTTCAAATGCAGCTTGTACCATGCCCTAAAAACCAAAAATAGGATTCCGGAACAAAACCCGCAAGAAAACTTGAAAATTTCAAGGCAAAGTCACCCCTCGACTGGAAAATATAAAACCTTGAATATCTCGGAAACGGAGGCAGCTAGAGGGTCCAAACTTGCACTTTTTCAAATGGCACTACCTCGAAAACTACGGCAGCTAGAGAGTTGATTTTGGTCTTAAAATGCAGCTTGTACCATGCCCTAAAAACCAAAAATAGGATTCCGGAACAAAACCCGCAAGAAAACTTGAAAATTTCAAGGCAAAGTCACCCCTCGACTGGAAAATATAAAACCTTGAATATCTCGGAAACGGAGGCAGCTAGAGGGTCCAAACTTGCACTTTTTCAAATGGCTGTAACTCGAAAACTACGGCAGCTAGAGAGTTGATTTGGGTCTTCAAATGCAGCTTGTACCATGCCCTAAAAACCAAAAATAGGATTCCGGAACAAAACCCGCAAGAAAACTTGAAAATTTCAAGGCAAAGTCACCCCTCGACTGGAAAATATAAAACCTTGAATATCTCGGAAACGGAGGCAGCTAGAGGGTCCAAACTTGCACTTTTTCAAATTGCCCTATCTCGAAAACTGCGGCAGCTAGAGAGTTGATTTGGGTCTTCAAATGCAGCTTGTACCATGCCCTAAAAACCAAAAATATGATTCCGGAACAAAAACCGCAAGAAAACTTGAAAATTTCAAGGCAAAGTCAACCCTCGACAGGAAAATGTAAAACCTTGAATATCTCGGAAACGGAGACAGCTAGAGGGTCCAAACTTGCACTTTTTCAAATGGCTATAACTCGAAAACTACGGCAGCTAGAGAGTTGATTTGGGTCTTCAAATGCAGCTTGTACCATGCCCTAAAAACCAAAAATATGATTCCGGAACAAAAACCGCAAGAAAACTTGAAAATTTCAAGGCAAAGTCAACCCTCGACAGGAAAATATAAAACCTTGAATATCTCGGAAACGGAGGCAGCTAGAGGGTCCAAACTTGCACTTTTTCAAATGGCCCTACCTCGAAAACTGCGGCAGCTAGAGAGTTGATTTGGGTCTTCAAATGCAGCTTGTACCATGCCCTAAAAACCAAAAATATGATTCCGGAACAAAAACCGCAAGAAAACTTGAAAATTTCAAGGCAAAGTCAACCCTCGACAGGAAAATGTAAAACCTTGAATATCTCGGAAACGGAGGCAGCTAGAGGGTCCAAACTTGCACTTTTTCAAATGGCCCTACCTCGAAAACTGCGGCAGCTAGAGAGTTGATTTGGGTCTTCAAATGCAGCTTGTACCATGCCCTAAAAACCAAAAATATGATTCCGGAACAAAAACCGCAAGAAAACTTGAAAATTTCAAGGCAAAGTCAACCCTCGACAGGAAAATATAAAACCTTGAATATTTCGGAAACGGAGGCAGCAAGAGGGTCCAAACTTGCACTTTTTCAAATGGCCCTACCTCGAAAACTGCGGCAGCTAGAGAGTTGATTTGGGTCTTCAAATGCAGCTTGTACCATGCCCTAAAAACCAAAAATATGATTCCGGAACAAAAACCGCAAGAAAACTTGAAAATTTCAAGGCAAAGTCAACCCTCGACAGGAAAATGTAAAACCTTGAATATCTCGGAAACGGAGGCAGCTAGAGGGTCCAAACTTGCACTTTTTCAAATGGCCCTACCTCGAAAACTGCGGCAGCTAGAGAGTTGATTTGGGTCTTCAAATGCAGCTTGTACCATGCCCTAAAAACCAAAAATATGATTCCGGAACAAAAACCGCAAGAAAACTTGAAAATTTCAAGGCAAAGTCAACCCTCGACAGGAAAATGTAAAACCTTGAATATCTCGGAAACGGAGACAGCTAGAGGGTCCAAACTTGCACTTTTTCAAATGGCTGTAACTCGAAAACTACGGCAGCTAGAGAGTTGATTTGGGTCTTAAAATGCAGCTTGTACCATGCCCTAAAAACCAAAAATATGATTCCGGAACAAAAACCGCAAGAAAACTTGAAAATTTCAAGGCAAAGTCAACCCTCGACAGGAAAATGTAAAAACTTGAATATCTCGGAAACGGAGGCAGCTAGAGGGTCCAAACTTGCACTTTTTCAAATGGCCCTACCTCGAAAACTGCGGCAGCTAGAGAGTTGATTTGGGTCTTCAAATGCAGCTTGTACCATGCCCTAAAAACCAAAAATAGGATTCCGGAACAAAACCCGCAAGAAAACTTGAAAATTTCAAGGCAAAGTCAACCCTCGACTGGAAAATATAAAACCTTGAATATCTCGGAAACGGAGGCAGCTAGAGGGTCCAAACTTGCACTTTTTCAAATGGCTGTAACTCGAAAACTACGGCAGCTAGAGAGTTGATTTGGGTCTTCAAATGCAGCTTGTACCATGCCCTAAAAACCAAAAATATGATTCCGGAACAAAAACCGCAATAAAACTTGAAAATTTCAAGGCAAAGTCACCCCTCGACTGGAAAATATAAAACCTTGAATATCTTGGAAACGGAGGCAGCTAGAGGGTCCAAACTTGCACTTTTTCAAATGGCTGTAACTCGAAAACTACGGCAGCTAGAGAGTTGATTTGGGTCTTCAAATGCAGCTTGTACCATGCCCTAAAAACCAAAAATAGGATTCCGGAACAAAACCCGCAAGAAAACTTGAAAATTTCAAGGCAAAGTCACCCCTCGACTGGAAAATATAAAACCTTGAATATCTCGGAAACGGAGGCAGCTAGAGGGTCCAAACTTGCACTTTTTCAAATGGCCCTACCTCGAAAACTGCGGCAGCTAGAGAGTTGATTTTGGTCTTCAAATGCAGCTTGTACCATGCCCTAAAAACCAAAAATAGGATTCCGGAACAAAACCCGCAATAAAACTTGAAAATTTCAAGGCAAAGTCACCCCTCGACTGGAAAATATAAAACCTTGAATATCTCGGAAACGGAGGCAGCTAGAGGGTCCAAACTTGCACTTTTTCAAATGGCTGTAACTCGAAAACTACGGCAGCTAGAGAGTTGATTTGGGTCTTCAAATGCAGCTTGTACCATGCCCTAAAAACCAAAAATATGATTCCGGAACAAAACCCGCAAGAAAACTTGAAAATTTCAAGGCAAAGTCAACCCTCGACAGGAAAATGTAAAACCTTGAATATCTCGGAAACGGAGGCAGCTAGAGGGTCCAAACTTGCACTTTTTCAAATGGCTGTAACTCGAAAACTACGGCAGCTAGAGAGTTGATTTTGGTCTTAAAATGCAGCTTGTACCATGCCCTAAAAACCAAAAACAGGATTCCGGAACAAAACCCGCAAGAAAACTTGAAAATTTCAAGGCAAAGTCACCCCTCGACTGGAAAATATAAAACCTTGAATATCTCGGAAACGGAGGCAGCTAGAGGGTCCAAACTTGCACTTTTTCAAATGGCCCTACCTCGAAAACTGCGGCAGCTAGAGAGTTGATTTGGGTCTTCAAATGCAGCTTGTACCATGCCCTAAAAACCAAAAATATGATTCCGGAACAAAAACCGCAAGAAAACTTGAAAATTTCAAGGCAAAGTCAACCCTCGACAGGAAAATGTAAAACCTTGAATATCTCGGAAACGGAGGCAGCTAGAGGGTCCAAACTTGCACTTTTTCAAATGGCTGTAACTCGAAAACTACGGCAGCTAGAGAGTTGATTTTGGTCCTAAAATGCAGCTTGTACCATGCCCTAAAAACCAAAAATAGGATTCCGGAACAAAACCCGCAAGAAAACTTGAAAATTTCAAGGCAAAGTCACCCCTCGACTGGAAAATATAAAACCTTGAATATCTCGGAAACGGAGGCAGCTAGAGGGTCCAAACTTGCACTTTTTCAAATGGCTGTAACTCGAAAACTACGGCAGCTAGAGAGTTGATTTTGGTCTTAAAATGCAGCTTGTACCATGCCCTAAAAACCAAAAATAGGATTCCGGAACAAAACCCGCAAGAAAACTTGAAAATTTCAAGGCAAAGTCACCCCTCGACTGGAAAATATAAAACCTTGAATATCTCGGAAACGGAGGCAGCTAGAGGGTCCAAACTTGCACTTTTTCAAATGGCCCTACCTCGAAAACTGCGGCAGCTAGAGAGTTGATTTGGGTCTTCAAATGCAGCTTGTACCATGCCCTAAAAACCAAAAATATGATTCCGGAACAAAAACCGCAAGAAAACTTGAAAATTTCAAGGCAAAGTCAACCCTCGACAGGAAAATGTAAAACCTTGAATATCTCGGAAACGGAGGCAGCTAGAGGGTCCAAACTTGCACTTTTTCAAATGGCTGTAACTCGAAAACTACGGCAGCTAGAGAGTTGATTTTGGTCCTAAAATGCAGCTTGTACCATGCCCTAAAAACCAAAAATAGGATTCCGGAACAAAACCCGCAAGAAAACTTGAAAATTTCAAGGCAAAGTCACCCCTCGACTGGAAAATATAAAACCTTGAATATCTCGGAAACGGAGGCAGCTAGAGGGTCCAAACTTGCACTTTTTCAAATGGCTGTAACTCGAAAACTACGGCAGCTAGAGAGTTGATTTTGGTCTTAAAATGCAGCTTGTACCATGCCCTAAAAACCAAAAACAGGATTCCGGAACAAAACCCGCAAGAAAACTTGAAAATTTCAAGGCAAAGTCACCCCTCGACTGGAAAATATAAAACCTTGAATATCTCGGAAACGGAGGCAGCTAGAGGGTCCAAACTTGCACTTTTTCAAATGGCCCTACCTCGAAAACTGCGGCAGCTAGAGAGTTGATTTGGGTCTTCAAATGCAGCTTGTACCATGCCCTAAAAACCAAAAATAGGATTCCGGAACAAAACCCGCAATAAAACTTGAAAATTTCAAGGCAAAGTCACCCCTCGACTGGAAAATATAAAACCTTGAATATCTCGGAAACGGAGGCAGCTAGAGGGTCCAAACTTGCACTTTTTCAAATGGCTGTAACTCGAAAACTACGGCAGCTAGAGAGTTGATTTGGGTCTTCAAATGCAGCTTGTACCATGCCCTAAAAACCAAAAATATGATTCCGGAACAAAACCCGCAAGAAAACTTGAAAATTTCAAGGCAAAGTCAACCCTCGACAGGAAAATGTAAAACCTTGAATATCTCGGAAACGGAGGCAGCTAGAGGGTCCAAACTTGCACTTTTTCAAATGGCTGTAACTCGAAAACTACGGCAGCTAGAGAGTTGATTTTGGTCCTAAAATGCAGCTTGTACCATGCCCTAAAAACCAAAAATAGGATTCCGGAACAAAACCCGCAAGAAAACTTGAAAATTTCAAGGCAAAGTCACCCCTCGACTGGAAAATATAAAACCTTGAATATCTCGGAAACGGAGGCAGCTAGAGGGTCCAAACTTGCACTTTTTCAAATGGCTGTAACTCGAAAACTACGGCAGCTAGAGAGTTGATTTTGGTCTTAAAATGCAGCTTGTACCATGCCCTAAAAACCAAAAACAGGATTCCGGAACAAAACCCGCAAGAAAACTTGAAAATTTCAAGGCAAAGTCACCCCTCGACTGGAAAATATAAAACCTTGAATATCTCGGAAACGGAGGCAGCTAGAGGGTCCAAACTTGCACTTTTTCAAATGGCCCTACCTCGAAAACTGCGGCAGCTAGAGAGTTGATTTGGGTCTTCAAATGCAGCTTGTACCATGCCCTAAAAACCAAAAATAGGATTCCGGAACAAAACCCGCAATAAAACTTGAAAATTTCAAGGCAAAGTCACCCCTCGACTGGAAAATATAAAACCTTGAATATCTCGGAAACGGAGGCAGCTAGAGGGTCCAAACTTGCACTTTTTCAAATGGCTGTAACTCGAAAACTACGGCAGCTAGAGAGTTGATTTGGGTCTTCAAATGCAGCTTGTACCATGCCCTAAAAACCAAAAATATGATTCCGGAACAAAACCCGCAAGAAAACTTGAAAATTTCAAGGCAAAGTCAACCCTCGACAGGAAAATGTAAAACCTTGAATATCTCGGAAACGGAGGCAGCTAGAGGGTCCAAACTTGCACTTTTTCAAATGGCTGTAACTCGAAAACTACGGCAGCTAGAGAGTTGATTTTGGTCCTAAAATGCAGCTTGTACCATGCCCTAAAAACCAAAAATAGGATTCCGGAACAAAACCCGCAAGAAAACTTGAAAATTTCAAGGCAAAGTCACCCCTCGACTGGAAAATATAAAACCTTGAATATCTCGGAAACGGAGGCAGCTAGAGGGTCCAAACTTGCACTTTTTCAAATGGCTGTAACTCGAAAACTACGGCAGCTAGAGAGTTGATTTTGGTCTTAAAATGCAGCTTGTACCATGCCCTAAAAACCAAAAACAGGATTCCGGAACAAAACCCGCAAGAAAACTTGAAAATTTCAAGGCAAAGTCACCCCTCGACTGGAAAATATAAAACCTTGAATATCTCGGAAACGGAGGCAGCTAGAGGGTCCAAACTTGCACTTTTTCAAATGGCCCTACCTCGAAAACTGCGGCAGCTAGAGAGTTGATTTGGGTCTTCAAATGCAGCTTGTACCATGCCCTAAAAACCAAAAATATGATTCCGGAACAAAAACCGCAAGAAAACTTGAAAATTTCAAGGCAAAGTCAACCCTCGACAGGAAAATGTAAAACCTTGAATATCTCGGAAACGGAGGCAGCTAGAGGGTCCAAACTTGCACTTTTTCAAATGGCCCTACCTCGAAAACTGCGGCAGCTAGAGAGTTGATTTGGGTCTTCAAATGCAGCTTGTACCATGCCCTAAAAACCAAAAATATGATTCCGGAACAAAAACCGCAAGAAAACTTGAAAATTTCAAGGCAAAGTCAACCCTCGACAGGAAAATGTAAAACCTTGAATATCTCGGAAACGGAGGCAGCTAGAGGGTCCAAACTTGCACTTTTTCAAATGGCCCTACCTCGAAAACTGCGGCAGCTAGAGAGTTGATTTGGGTCTTCAAATGCAGCTTGTACCATGCCCTAAAAACCAAAAATATGATTCCGGAACAAAAACCGCAAGAAAACTTGAAAATTTCAAGGCAAAGTCAACCCTCGACAGGAAAATGTAAAACCTTGAATATCTCGGAAACGGAGACAGCTAGAGGGTCCAAACTTGCACTTTTTCAAATGGCTGTAACTCGAAAACTACGGCAGCTAGAGAGTTGATTTGGGTCTTAAAATGCAGCTTGTACCATGCCCTAAAAACCAAAAATATGATTCCGGAACAAAAACCGCAAGAAAACTTGAAAATTTCAAGGCAAAGTCAACCCTCGACAGGAAAATTTAAAAACTTGAATATCTCGGAAACGGAGGCAGCTAGAGGGTCCAAACTTGCACTTTTTCAAATGGCCCTACCTCGAAAACTGCGGCAGCTAGAGAGTTGATTTGGGTCTTCAAATGCAGCTTGTACCATGCCCTAAAAACCAAAAATATGATTCCGGAACAAAAACCGCAAGAAAACTTGAAAATTTCAAGGCAAAGTCAACCCTCGACAGGCAAATGTAAAACCTTGAATATCTCGGAAACGGAGGCAGCTAGAGGGTCCAAACTTGCACTTTTTCAAATGGCTGTAACTCGAAAACTACGGCAGCTTGAGAGTTGATTTTGGTCTTAAAATGCAGCTTGTACCATGCCCTAAAAACCAAAAATAGGATTCCGGAACAAAACCCGCAAGAAAACTTGAAAATTTCAAGGCAAAGTCAACCCTCGACTGGAAAATATAAAACCTTGAATATCTCGGAAACGGAGGCAGCTAGAGGGTCCAAACTTGCACTTTTTCAAATGGCTGTAACTCGAAAACTACGGCAGCTAGAGAGTTGATTTGGGTCTTCAAATGCAGCTTGTACCATGCCCTAAAAACCAAAAATATGATTCCGGAACAAAAACCGCAAGAAAACTTGAAAATTTCAAGGCAAAGTCAACCCTCGACAGGAAAATGTAAAAACTTGAATATCTCGGAAACGGAGGCAGCTAGAGGGTCCAAACTTGCACTTTTTCAAATGGCCCTACCTCGAAAACTGCGGCAGCTAGAGAGTTGATTTGGGTCTTCAAATGCAGCTTGTACCATGCCCTAAAAACCAAAAATATGATTCCGGAACAAAAACCGCAAGAAAACTTGAAAATTTCAAGGCAAAGTCAACCCTCGACAGGCAAATGTAAAACCTTGAATATCTCGGAAACGGAGGCAGCTAGAGGGTCCAAACTTGCACTTTTTCAAATGGCTGTAACTCGAAAACTACGGCAGCTTGAGAGTTGATTTTGGTCTTAAAATGCAGCTTGTACCATGCCCTAAAAACCAAAAATAGGATTCCGGAACAAAACCCGCAAGAAAACTTGAAAATTTCAAGGCAAAGTCAACCCTCGACAGGAAAATATAAAACCTTGAATATCTCGGAAACGGAGGCAGCTAGAGGGTCCAAACTTGCACTTTTTCAAATGGCTGTAACTCGAAAACTACGGCAGCTAGAGAGTTGATTTGGGTCTTCAAATGCAGCTTGTACCATGCCCTAAAAACCAAAAATATGATTCCGGAACAAAAACCGCAATAAAACTTGAAAATTTCAAGGCAAAGTCACCCCTCGACTGGAAAATATAAAACCTTGAATATCTTGGAAACGGAGGCAGCTAGAGGGTCCAAACTTGCACTTTTTCAAATGGCTGTAACTCGAAAACTACGGCAGCTAGAGAGTTGATTTGGGTCTTCAAATGCAGCTTGTACCATGCCCTAAAAACCAAAAATAGGATTCCGGAACAAAACCCGCAAGAAAACTTGAAAATTTCAAGGCAAAGTCACCCCTCGACTGGAAAATATAAAACCTTGAATATCTCGGAAACGGAGGCAGCTAGAGGGTCCAAACTTGCACTTTTTCAAATGGCTGTAACTCGAAAACTACGGCAGCTAGAGAGTTGATTTGGGTCTTCAAATGCAGCTTGTACCATGCCCTAAAAACCAAAAATAGGATTCCGGAACAAAACCCGCAATAAAACTTGAAAATTTCAAGGCAAAGTCACCCCTCGACTGGAAAATATAAAACCTTGAATATCTCGGAAACGGAGGCAGCTAGAGGGTCCAAACTTGCACTTTTTCAAATGGCTGTAACTCGAAAACTACGGCAGCTAGAGAGTTGATTTGGGTCTTCAAATGCAGCTTGTACCATGCCCTAAAAACCAAAAATATGATTCCGGAACAAAACCCGCAAGAAAACTTGAAAATTTCAAGGCAAAGTCAACCCTCGACAGGAAAATGTAAAACCTTGAATATCTCGGAAACGGAGGCAGCTAGAGGGTCCAAACTTGCACTTTTTCAAATGGCTGTAACTCGAAAACTACGGCAGCTAGAGAGTTGATTTTGGTCCTAAAATGCAGCTTGTACCATGCCCTAAAAACCAAAAATAGGATTCCGGAACAAAACCCGCAAGAAAACTTGAAAATTTCAAGGCAAAGTCACCCCTCGACTGGAAAATATAAAACCTTGAATATCTCGGAAACGGAGGCAGCTAGAGGGTCCAAACTTGCACTTTTTCAAATGGCTGTAACTCGAAAACTACGGCAGCTAGAGAGTTGATTTTGGTCTTAAAATGCAGCTTGTACCATGCCCTAAAAACCAAAAACAGGATTCCGGAACAAAACCCGCAAGAAAACTTGAAAATTTCAAGGCAAAGTCACCCCTCGACTGGAAAATATAAAACCTTGAATATCTCGGAAACGGAGGCAGCTAGAGGGTCCAAACTTGCACTTTTTCAAATGGCCCTACCTCGAAAACTGCGGCAGCTAGAGAGTTGATTTGGGTCTTCAAATGCAGCTTGTACCATGCCCTAAAAACCAAAAATAGGATTCCGGAACAAAACCCGCAATAAAACTTGAAAATTTCAAGGCAAAGTCACCCCTCGACTGGAAAATATAAAACCTTGAATATCTCGGAAACGGAGGCAGCTAGAGGGTCCAAACTTGCACTTTTTCAAATGGCTGTAACTCGAAAACTACGGCAGCTAGAGAGTTGATTTGGGTCTTCAAATGCAGCTTGTACCATGCCCTAAAAACCAAAAATATGATTCCGGAACAAAACCCGCAAGAAAACTTGAAAATTTCAAGGCAAAGTCAACCCTCGACAGGAAAATGTAAAACCTTGAATATCTCGGAAACGGAGGCAGCTAGAGGGTCCAAACTTGCACTTTTTCAAATGGCTGTAACTCGAAAACTACGGCAGCTAGAGAGTTGATTTTGGTCCTAAAATGCAGCTTGTACCATGCCCTAAAAACCAAAAATAGGATTCCGGAACAAAACCCGCAAGAAAACTTGAAAATTTCAAGGCAAAGTCACCCCTCGACTGGAAAATATAAAACCTTGAATATCTCGGAAACGGAGGCAGCTAGAGGGTCCAAACTTGCACTTTTTCAAATGGCTGTAACTCGAAAACTACGGCAGCTAGAGAGTTGATTTTGGTCTTAAAATGCAGCTTGTACCATGCCCTAAAAACCAAAAACAGGATTCCGGAACAAAACCCGCAAGAAAACTTGAAAATTTCAAGGCAAAGTCACCCCTCGACTGGAAAATATAAAACCTTGAATATCTCGGAAACGGAGGCAGCTAGAGGGTCCAAACTTGCACTTTTTCAAATGGCCCTACCTCGAAAACTGCGGCAGCTAGAGAGTTGATTTGGGTCTTCAAATGCAGCTTGTACCATGCCCTAAAAACCAAAAATATGATTCCGGAACAAAAACCGCAAGAAAACTTGAAAATTTCAAGGCAAAGTCAACCCTCGACAGGAAAATGTAAAACCTTGAATATCTCGGAAACGGAGGCAGCTAGAGGGTCCAAACTTGCACTTTTTCAAATGGCCCTACCTCGAAAACTGCGGCAGCTAGAGAGTTGATTTGGGTCTTCAAATGCAGCTTGTACCATGCCCTAAAAACCAAAAATATGATTCCGGAACAAAAACCGCAAGAAAACTTGAAAATTTCAAGGCAAAGTCAACCCTCGACAGGAAAATGTAAAACCTTGAATATCTCGGAAACGGAGGCAGCTAGAGGGTCCAAACTTGCACTTTTTCAAATGGCCCTACCTCGAAAACTGCGGCAGCTAGAGAGTTGATTTGGGTCTTCAAATGCAGCTTGTACCATGCCCTAAAAACCAAAAATATGATTCCGGAACAAAAACCGCAAGAAAACTTGAAAATTTCAAGGCAAAGTCAACCCTCGACAGGAAAATGTAAAACCTTGAATATCTCGGAAACGGAGACAGCTAGAGGGTCCAAACTTGCACTTTTTCAAATGGCTGTAACTCGAAAACTACGGCAGCTAGAGAGTTGATTTGGGTCTTAAAATGCAGCTTGTACCATGCCCTAAAAACCAAAAATATGATTCCGGAACAAAAACCGCAAGAAAACTTGAAAATTTCAAGGCAAAGTCAACCCTCGACAGGAAAATGTAAAAACTTGAATATCTCGGAAACGGAGGCAGCTAGAGGGTCCAAACTTGCACTTTTTCAAATGGCCCTACCTCGAAAACTGCGGCAGCTAGAGAGTTGATTTGGGTCTTCAAATGCAGCTTGTACCATGCCCTAAAAACCAAAAATATGATTCCGGAACAAAAACCGCAAGAAAACTTGAAAATTTCAAGGCAAAGTCAACCCTCGACAGGCAAATGTAAAACCTTGAATATCTCGGAAACGGAGGCAGCTAGAGGGTCCAAACTTGCACTTTTTCAAATGGCTGTAACTCGAAAACTACGGCAGCTTGAGAGTTGATTTTGGTCTTAAAATGCAGCTTGTACCATGCCCTAAAAACCAAAAATAGGATTCCGGAACAAAACCCGCAAGAAAACTTGAAAATTTCAAGGCAAAGTCAACCCTCGACTGGAAAATATAAAACCTTGAATATCTCGGAAACGGAGGCAGCTAGAGGGTCCAAACTTGCACTTTTTCAAATGGCTGTAACTCGAAAACTACGGCAGCTAGAGAGTTGATTTGGGTCTTCAAATGCAGCTTGTACCATGCCCTAAAAACCAAAAATATGATTCCGGAACAAAAACCGCAATAAAACTTGAAAATTTCAAGGCAAAGTCACCCCTCGACTGGAAAATATAAAACCTTGAATATCTTGGAAACGGAGGCAGCTAGAGGGTCCAAACTTGCACTTTTTCAAATGGCCCTACCTCGAAAACTGCGGCAGCTAGAGAGTTGATTTGGGTCTTCAAATGCAGCTTGTACCATGCCCTAAAAACCAAAAATATGATTCCGGAACAAAAACCGCAAGAAAACTTGAAAATTTCAAGGCAAAGTCACCCCTCGACTGGAAAATATAAAACCTTGAATATCTCGGAAACGGAGGCAGCTAGAGGGTCCAAACTTGCACTTTTTCAAATGGCCCTACCTCGAAAACTGCGGCAGCTAGAGAGTTGATTTGGGTCTTCAAATGCAGCTTGTACCATGCCCTAAAAACCAAAAATAGGATTCCGGAACAAAACCCGCAATAAAACTTGAAAATTTCAAGGCAAAGTCACCCCTCGACTGGAAAATATAAAACCTTGAATATCTCGGAAACGGAGGCAGCTAGAGGGTCCAAACTTGCACTTTTTCAAATGGCTGTAACTCGAAAACTACGGCAGCTAGAGAGTTGATTTGGGTCTTCAAATGCAGCTTGTACCATGCCCTAAAAACCAAAAATATGATTCCGGAACAAAACCCGCAAGAAAACTTGAAAATTTCAAGGCAAAGTCAACCCTCGACAGGAAAATGTAAAACCTTGAATATCTCGGAAACGGAGGCAGCTAGAGGGTCCAAACTTGCACTTTTTCAAATGGCTGTAACTCGAAAACTACGGCAGCTAGAGAGTTGATTTTGGTCCTAAAATGCAGCTTGTACCATGCCCTAAAAACCAAAAATAGGATTCCGGAACAAAACCCGCAAGAAAACTTGAAAATTTCAAGGCAAAGTCACCCCTCGACTGGAAAATATAAAACCTTGAATATCTCGGAAACGGAGGCAGCTAGAGGGTCCAAACTTGCACTTTTTCAAATGGCTGTAACTCGAAAACTACGGCAGCTAGAGAGTTGATTTTGGTCTTAAAATGCAGCTTGTACCATGCCCTAAAAACCAAAAACAGGATTCCGGAACAAAACCCGCAAGAAAACTTGAAAATTTCAAGGCAAAGTCACCCCTCGACTGGAAAATATAAAACCTTGAATATCTCGGAAACGGAGGCAGCTAGAGGGTCCAAACTTGCACTTTTTCAAATGGCCCTACCTCGAAAACTGCGGCAGCTAGAGAGTTGATTTGGGTCTTCAAATGCAGCTTGTACCATGCCCTAAAAACCAAAAATATGATTCCGGAACAAAAACCGCAAGAAAACTTGAAAATTTCAAGGCAAAGTCAACCCTCGACAGGAAAATGTAAAACCTTGAATATCTCGGAAACGGAGGCAGCTAGAGGGTCCAAACTTGCACTTTTTCAAATGGCCCTACCTCGAAAACTGCGGCAGCTAGAGAGTTGATTTGGGTCTTCAAATGCAGCTTGTACCATGCCCTAAAAACCAAAAATATGATTCCGGAACAAAAACCGCAAGAAAACTTGAAAATTTCAAGGCAAAGTCAACCCTCGACAGGAAAATGTAAAACCTTGAATATCTCGGAAACGGAGGCAGCTAGAGGGTCCAAACTTGCACTTTTTCAAATGGCCCTACCTCGAAAACTGCGGCAGCTAGAGAGTTGATTTGGGTCTTCAAATGCAGCTTGTACCATGCCCTAAAAACCAAAAATATGATTCCGGAACAAAAACCGCAAGAAAACTTGAAAATTTCAAGGCAAAGTCAACCCTCGACAGGAAAATGTAAAACCTTGAATATCTCGGAAACGGAGACAGCTAGAGGGTCCAAACTTGCACTTTTTCAAATGGCTGTAACTCGAAAACTACGGCAGCTAGAGAGTTGATTTGGGTCTTAAAATGCAGCTTGTACCATGCCCTAAAAACCAAAAATATGATTCCGGAACAAAAACCGCAAGAAAACTTGAAAATTTCAAGGCAAAGTCAACCCTCGACAGGAAAATGTAAAAACTTGAATATCTCGGAAACGGAGGCAGCTAGAGGGTCCAAACTTGCACTTTTTCAAATGGCCCTACCTCGAAAACTGCGGCAGCTAGAGAGTTGATTTGGGTCTTCAAATGCAGCTTGTACCATGCCCTAAAAACCAAAAATATGATTCCGGAACAAAAACCGCAAGAAAACTTGAAAATTTCAAGGCAAAGTCAACCCTCGACAGGCAAATGTAAAACCTTGAATATCTCGGAAACGGAGGCAGCTAGAGGGTCCAAACTTGCACTTTTTCAAATGGCTGTAACTCGAAAACTACGGCAGCTTGAGAGTTGATTTTGGTCTTAAAATGCAGCTTGTACCATGCCCTAAAAACCAAAAATAGGATTCCGGAACAAAACCCGCAAGAAAACTTGAAAATTTCAAGGCAAAGTCAACCCTCGACTGGAAAATATAAAACCTTGAATATCTCGGAAACGGAGGCAGCTAGAGGGTCCAAACTTGCACTTTTTCAAATGGCTGTAACTCGAAAACTACGGCAGCTAGAGAGTTGATTTGGGTCTTCAAATGCAGCTTGTACCATGCCCTAAAAACCAAAAATATGATTCCGGAACAAAAACCGCAATAAAACTTGAAAATTTCAAGGCAAAGTCACCCCTCGACTGGAAAATATAAAACCTTGAATATCTTGGAAACGGAGGCAGCTAGAGGGTCCAAACTTGCACTTTTTCAAATGGCTGTAACTCGAAAACTACGGCAGCTAGAGAGTTGATTTGGGTCTTCAAATGCAGCTTGTACCATGCCCTAAAAACCAAAAATAGGATTCCGGAACAAAACCCGCAAGAAAACTTGAAAATTTCAAGGCAAAGTCACCCCTCGACTGGAAAATATAAAACCTTGAATATCTCGGAAACGGAGGCAGCTAGAGGGTCCAAACTTGCACTTTTTCAAATGGCCCTACCTCGAAAACTGCGGCAGCTAGAGAGTTGATTTTGGTCTTCAAATGCAGCTTGTACCATGCCCTAAAAACCAAAAATAGGATTCCGGAACAAAACCCGCAATAAAACTTGAAAATTTCAAGGCAAAGTCACCCCTCGACTGGAAAATATAAAACCTTGAATATCTCGGAAACGGAGGCAGCTAGAGGGTCCAAACTTGCACTTTTTCAAATGGCTGTAACTCGAAAACTACGGCAGCTAGAGAGTTGATTTGGGTCTTCAAATGCAGCTTGTACCATGCCCTAAAAACCAAAAATATGATTCCGGAACAAAACCCGCAAGAAAACTTGAAAATTTCAAGGCAAAGTCAACCCTCGACAGGAAAATGTAAAACCTTGAATATCTCGGAAACGGAGGCAGCTAGAGGGTCCAAACTTGCACTTTTTCAAATGGCTGTAACTCGAAAACTACGGCAGCTAGAGAGTTGATTTTGGTCCTAAAATGCAGCTTGTACCATGCCCTAAAAACCAAAAATAGGATTCCGGAACAAAACCCGCAAGAAAACTTGAAAATTTCAAGGCAAAGTCACCCCTCGACTGGAAAATATAAAACCTTGAATATCTCGGAAACGGAGGCAGCTAGAGGGTCCAAACTTGCACTTTTTCAAATGGCTGTAACTCGAAAACTACGGCAGCTAGAGAGTTGATTTTGGTCTTAAAATGCAGCTTGTACCATGCCCTAAAAACCAAAAACAGGATTCCGGAACAAAACCCGCAAGAAAACTTGAAAATTTCAAGGCAAAGTCACCCCTCGACTGGAAAATATAAAACCTTGAATATCTCGGAAACGGAGGCAGCTAGAGGGTCCAAACTTGCACTTTTTCAAATGGCCCTACCTCGAAAACTGCGGCAGCTAGAGAGTTGATTTGGGTCTTCAAATGCAGCTTGTACCATGCCCTAAAAACCAAAAATATGATTCCGGAACAAAAACCGCAAGAAAACTTGAAAATTTCAAGGCAAAGTCAACCCTCGACAGGAAAATGTAAAACCTTGAATATCTCGGAAACGGAGGCAGCTAGAGGGTCCAAACTTGCACTTTTTCAAATGGCTGTAACTCGAAAACTACGGCAGCTAGAGAGTTGATTTTGGTCCTAAAATGCAGCTTGTACCATGCCCTAAAAACCAAAAATAGGATTCCGGAACAAAACCCGCAAGAAAACTTGAAAATTTCAAGGCAAAGTCACCCCTCGACTGGAAAATATAAAACCTTGAATATCTCGGAAACGGAGGCAGCTAGAGGGTCCAAACTTGCACTTTTTCAAATGGCTGTAACTCGAAAACTACGGCAGCTAGAGAGTTGATTTTGGTCTTAAAATGCAGCTTGTACCATGCCCTAAAAACCAAAAATAGGATTCCGGAACAAAACCCGCAAGAAAACTTGAAAATTTCAAGGCAAAGTCACCCCTCGACTGGAAAATATAAAACCTTGAATATCTCGGAAACGGAGGCAGCTAGAGGGTCCAAACTTGCACTTTTTCAAATGGCCCTACCTCGAAAACTGCGGCAGCTAGAGAGTTGATTTGGGTCTTCAAATGCAGCTTGTACCATGCCCTAAAAACCAAAAATATGATTCCGGAACAAAAACCGCAAGAAAACTTGAAAATTTCAAGGCAAAGTCAACCCTCGACAGGAAAATGTAAAACCTTGAATATCTCGGAAACGGAGGCAGCTAGAGGGTCCAAACTTGCACTTTTTCAAATGGCTGTAACTCGAAAACTACGGCAGCTAGAGAGTTGATTTGGGTCTTCAAATGCAGCTTGTACCATGCCCTAAAAACCAAAAATAGGATTCCGGAACAAAACCCGCAATAAAACTTGAAAATTTCAAGGCAAAGTCACCCCTCGACTGGAAAATATAAAACCTTGAATATCTCGGAAACGGAGGCAGCTAGAGGGTCCAAACTTGCACTTTTTCAAATGGCTGTAACTCGAAAACTACGGCAGCTAGAGAGTTGATTTGGGTCTTCAAATGCAGCTTGTACCATGCCCTAAAAACCAAAAATATGATTCCGGAACAAAACCCGCAAGAAAACTTGAAAATTTCAAGGCAAAGTCAACCCTCGACAGGAAAATGTAAAACCTTGAATATCTCGGAAACGGAGGCAGCTAGAGGGTCCAAACTTGCACTTTTTCAAATGGCTGTAACTCGAAAACTACGGCAGCTAGAGAGTTGATTTTGGTCCTAAAATGCAGCTTGTACCATGCCCTAAAAACCAAAAATAGGATTCCGGAACAAAACCCGCAAGAAAACTTGAAAATTTCAAGGCAAAGTCACCCCTCGACTGGAAAATATAAAACCTTGAATATCTCGGAAACGGAGGCAGCTAGAGGGTCCAAACTTGCACTTTTTCAAATGGCTGTAACTCGAAAACTACGGCAGCTAGAGAGTTGATTTTGGTCTTAAAATGCAGCTTGTACCATGCCCTAAAAACCAAAAACAGGATTCCGGAACAAAACCCGCAAGAAAACTTGAAAATTTCAAGGCAAAGTCACCCCTCGACTGGAAAATATAAAACCTTGAATATCTCGGAAACGGAGGCAGCTAGAGGGTCCAAACTTGCACTTTTTCAAATGGCCCTACCTCGAAAACTGCGGCAGCTAGAGAGTTGATTTGGGTCTTCAAATGCAGCTTGTACCATGCCCTAAAAACCAAAAATATGATTCCGGAACAAAAACCGCAAGAAAACTTGAAAATTTCAAGGCAAAGTCAACCCTCGACAGGAAAATGTAAAACCTTGAATATCTCGGAAACGGAGGCAGCTAGAGGGTCCAAACTTGCACTTTTTCAAATGGCCCTACCTCGAAAACTGCGGCAGCTAGAGAGTTGATTTGGGTCTTCAAATGCAGCTTGTACCATGCCCTAAAAACCAAAAATATGATTCCGGAACAAAAACCGCAAGAAAACTTGAAAATTTCAAGGCAAAGTCAACCCTCGACAGGAAAATGTAAAACCTTGAATATCTCGGAAACGGAGGCAGCTAGAGGGTCCAAACTTGCACTTTTTCAAATGGCTGTAACTCGAAAACTACGGCAGCTAGAGAGTTGATTTGGGTCTTCAAATGCAGCTTGTACCATGCCCTAAAAACCAAAAATAGGATTCCGGAACAAAACCCGCAATAAAACTTGAAAATTTCAAGGCAAAGTCACCCCTCGACTGGAAAATATAAAACCTTGAATATCTCGGAAACGGAGGCAGCTAGAGGGTCCAAACTTGCACTTTTTCAAATGGCTGTAACTCGAAAACTACGGCAGCTAGAGAGTTGATTTGGGTCTTCAAATGCAGCTTGTACCATGCCCTAAAAACCAAAAATATGATTCCGGAACAAAACCCGCAAGAAAACTTGAAAATTTCAAGGCAAAGTCAACCCTCGACAGGAAAATGTAAAACCTTGAATATCTCGGAAACGGAGGCAGCTAGAGGGTCCAAACTTGCACTTTTTCAAATGGCTGTAACTCGAAAACTACGGCAGCTAGAGAGTTGATTTTGGTCTTAAAATGCAGCTTGTACCATGCCCTAAAAACCAAAAACAGGATTCCGGAACAAAACCCGCAAGAAAACTTGAAAATTTCAAGGCAAAGTCACCCCTCGACTGGAAAATATAAAACCTTGAATATCTCGGAAACGGAGGCAGCTAGAGGGTCCAAACTTGCACTTTTTCAAATGGCCCTACCTCGAAAACTGCGGCAGCTAGAGAGTTGATTTGGGTCTTCAAATGCAGCTTGTACCATGCCCTAAAAACCAAAAATAGGATTCCGGAACAAAACCCGCAATAAAACTTGAAAATTTCAAGGCAAAGTCACCCCTCGACTGGAAAATATAAAACCTTGAATATCTCGGAAACGGAGGCAGCTAGAGGGTCCAAACTTGCACTTTTTCAAATGGCTGTAACTCGAAAACTACGGCAGCTAGAGAGTTGATTTGGGTCTTCAAATGCAGCTTGTACCATGCCCTAAAAACCAAAAATATGATTCCGGAACAAAACCCGCAAGAAAACTTGAAAATTTCAAGGCAAAGTCAACCCTCGACAGGAAAATGTAAAACCTTGAATATCTCGGAAACGGAGGCAGCTAGAGGGTCCAAACTTGCACTTTTTCAAATGGCTGTAACTCGAAAACTACGGCAGCTAGAGAGTTGATTTTGGTCTTAAAATGCAGCTTGTACCATGCCCTAAAAACCAAAAACAGGATTCCGGAACAAAACCCGCAAGAAAACTTGAAAATTTCAAGGCAAAGTCACCCCTCGACTGGAAAATATAAAACCTTGAATATCTCGGAAACGGAGGCAGCTAGAGGGTCCAAACTTGCACTTTTTCAAATGGCCCTACCTCGAAAACTGCGGCAGCTAGAGAGTTGATTTGGGTCTTCAAATGCAGCTTGTACCATGCCCTAAAAACCAAAAATAGGATTCCGGAACAAAACCCGCAATAAAACTTGAAAATTTCAAGGCAAAGTCACCCCTCGACTGGAAAATATAAAACCTTGAATATCTCGGAAACGGAGGCAGCTAGAGGGTCCAAACTTGCACTTTTTCAAATGGCTGTAACTCGAAAACTACGGCAGCTAGAGAGTTGATTTTGGTCTTAAAATGCAGCTTGTACCATGCCCTAAAAACCAAAAATAGGATTCCGGAACAAAACCCGCAAGAAAACTTGAAAATTTCAAGGCAAAGTCACCCCTCGACTGGAAAATATAAAACCTTGAATATCTCGGAAACGGAGGCAGCTAGAGGGTCCAAACTTGCACTTTTTCAAATGGCCCTACCTCGAAAACTGCGGCAGCTAGAGAGTTGATTTGGGTCTTCAAATGCAGCTTGTACCATGCCCTAAAAACCAAAAATATGATTCCGGAACAAAAACCGCAAGAAAACTTGAAAATTTCAAGGCAAAGTCAACCCTCGACAGGAAAATGTAAAACCTTGAATATCTCGGAAACGGAGGCAGCTAGAGGGTCCAAACTTGCACTTTTTCAAATGGCTGTAACTCGAAAACTACGGCAGCTAGAGAGTTGATTTGGGTCTTCAAATGCAGCTTGTACCATGCCCTAAAAACCAAAAATAGGATTCCGGAACAAAACCCGCAATAAAACTTGAAAATTTCAAGGCAAAGTCACCCCTCGACTGGAAAATATAAAACCTTGAATATCTCGGAAACGGAGGCAGCTAGAGGGTCCAAACTTGCACTTTTTCAAATGGCTGTAACTCGAAAACTACGGCAGCTAGAGAGTTGATTTGGGTCTTCAAATGCAGCTTGTACCATGCCCTAAAAACCAAAAATATGATTCCGGAACAAAACCCGCAAGAAAACTTGAAAATTTCAAGGCAAAGTCAACCCTCGACAGGAAAATGTAAAACCTTGAATATCTCGGAAACGGAGGCAGCTAGAGGGTCCAAACTTGCACTTTTTCAAATGGCTGTAACTCGAAAACTACGGCAGCTAGAGAGTTGATTTTGGTCCTAAAATGCAGCTTGTACCATGCCCTAAAAACCAAAAATAGGATTCCGGAACAAAACCCGCAAGAAAACTTGAAAATTTCAAGGCAAAGTCACCCCTCGACTGGAAAATATAAAACCTTGAATATCTCGGAAACGGAGGCAGCTAGAGGGTCCAAACTTGCACTTTTTCAAATGGCTGTAACTCGAAAACTACGGCAGCTAGAGAGTTGATTTTGGTCTTAAAATGCAGCTTGTACCATGCCCTAAAAACCAAAAACAGGATTCCGGAACAAAACCCGCAAGAAAACTTGAAAATTTCAAGGCAAAGTCACCCCTCGACTGGAAAATATAAAACCTTGAATATCTCGGAAACGGAGGCAGCTAGAGGGTCCAAACTTGCACTTTTTCAAATGGCCCTACCTCGAAAACTGCGGCAGCTAGAGAGTTGATTTGGGTCTTCAAATGCAGCTTGTACCATGCCCTAAAAACCAAAAATAGGATTCCGGAACAAAACCCGCAATAAAACTTGAAAATTTCAAGGCAAAGTCACCCCTCGACTGGAAAATATAAAACCTTGAATATCTCGGAAACGGAGGCAGCTAGAGGGTCCAAACTTGCACTTTTTCAAATGGCTGTAACTCGATAACTACGGCAGCTAGAGAGTTGATTTGGGTCTTCAAATGCAGCTTGTACCATGCCCTAAAAACCAAAAATATGATTCCGGAACAAAACCCGCAAGAAAACTTGAAAATTTCAAGGCAAAGTCAACCCTCGACAGGAAAATGTAAAACCTTGAATATCTCGGAAACGGAGGCAGCTAGAGGGTCCAAACTTGCACTTTTTCAAATGGCTGTAACTCGAAAACTACGGCAGCTAGAGAGTTGATTTTGGTCCTAAAATGCAGCTTGTACCATGCCCTAAAAACCAAAAATAGGATTCCGGAACAAAACCCGCAAGAAAACTTGAAAATTTCAAGGCAAAGTCACCCCTCGACTGGAAAATATAAAACCTTGAATATCTCGGAAACGGAGGCAGCTAGAGGGTCCAAACTTGCACTTTTTCAAATGGCTGTAACTCGAAAACTACGGCAGCTAGAGAGTTGATTTTGGTCTTAAAATGCAGCTTGTACCATGCCCTAAAAACCAAAAACAGGATTCCGGAACAAAACCCGCAAGAAAACTTGAAAATTTCAAGGCAAAGTCACCCCTCGACTGGAAAATATAAAACCTTGAATATCTCGGAAACGGAGGCAGCTAGAGGGTCCAAACTTGCACTTTTTCAAATGGCCCTACCTCGAAAACTGCGGCAGCTAGAGAGTTGATTTGGGTCTTCAAATGCAGCTTGTACCATGCCCTAAAAACCAAAAATATGATTCCGGAACAAAAACCGCAAGAAAACTTGAAAATTTCAAGGCAAAGTCAACCCTCGACAGGAAAATGTAAAACCTTGAATATCTCGGAAACGGAGGCAGCTAGAGGGTCCAAACTTGCACTTTTTCAAATGGCTGTAACTCGAAAACTACGGCAGCTAGAGAGTTGATTTGGGTCTTCAAATGCAGCTTGTACCATGCCCTAAAAACCAAAAATAGGATTCCGGAACAAAACCCGCAATAAAACTTGAAAATTTCAAGGCAAAGTCACCCCTCGACTGGAAAATATAAAACCTTGAATATCTCGGAAACGGAGGCAGCTAGAGGGTCCAAACTTGCACTTTTTCAAATGGCTGTAACTCGAAAACTACGGCAGCTAGAGAGTTGATTTGGGTCTTCAAATGCAGCTTGTACCATGCCCTAAAAACCAAAAATATGATTCCGGAACAAAACCCGCAAGAAAACTTGAAAATTTCAAGGCAAAGTCAACCCTCGACAGGAAAATGTAAAACCTTGAATATCTCGGAAACGGAGGCAGCTAGAGGGTCCAAACTTGCACTTTTTCAAATGGCTGTAACTCGAAAACTACGGCAGCTAGAGAGTTGATTTTGGTCCTAAAATGCAGCTTGTACCATGCCCTAAAAACCAAAAATAGGATTCCGGAACAAAACCCGCAAGAAAACTTGAAAATTTCAAGGCAAAGTCACCCCTCGACTGGAAAATATAAAACCTTGAATATCTCGGAAACGGAGGCAGCTAGAGGGTCCAAACTTGCACTTTTTCAAATGGCTGTAACTCGAAAACTACGGCAGCTAGAGAGTTGATTTTGGTCTTAAAATGCAGCTTGTACCATGCCCTAAAAACCAAAAACAGGATTCCGGAACAAAACCCGCAAGAAAACTTGAAAATTTCAAGGCAAAGTCACCCCTCGACTGGAAAATATAAAACCTTGAATATCTCGGAAACGGAGGCAGCTAGAGGGTCCAAACTTGCACTTTTTCAAATGGCCCTACCTCGAAAACTGCGGCAGCTAGAGAGTTGATTTGGGTCTTCAAATGCAGCTTGTACCATGCCCTAAAAACCAAAAATAGGATTCCGGAACAAAAACCGCAAGAAAACTTGAAAATTTCAAGGCAAAGTCAACCCTCGACAGGAAAATGTAAAACCTTGAATATCTCGGAAACGGAGGCAGCTAGAGGGTCCAAACTTGCACTTTTTCAAATGGCTGTAACTCGAAAACTACGGCAGCTAGAGAGTTGATTTTGGTCCTAAAATGCAGCTTGTACCATGCCCTAAAAACCAAAAATAGGATTCCGGAACAAAACCCGCAAGAAAACTTGAAAATTTCAAGGCAAAGTCACCCCTCGACTGGAAAATATAAAACCTTGAATATCTCGGAAACGGAGGCAGCTAGAGGGTCCAAACTTGCACTTTTTCAAATGGCCCTACCTCGAAAACTGCGGCAGCTAGAGAGTTGATTTGGGTCTTCAAATGCAGCTTGTACCATGCCCTAAAAACCAAAAATATGATTCCGGAACAAAAACCGCAAGAAAACTTGAAAATTTCAAGGCAAAGTCAACCCTCGACAGGAAAATGTAAAACCTTGAATATCTCGGAAACGGAGGCAGCTAGAGGGTCCAAACTTGCACTTTTTCAAATGGCTGTAACTCGAAAACTACGGCAGCTAGAGAGTTGATTTGGGTCTTCAAATGCAGCTTGTACCATGCCCTAAAAACCAAAAATAGGATTCCGGAACAAAACCCGCAATAAAACTTGAAAATTTCAAGGCAAAGTCACCCCTCGACTGGAAAATATAAAACCTTGAATATCTCGGAAACGGAGGCAGCTAGAGGGTCCAAACTTGCACTTTTTCAAATGGCTGTAACTCGAAAACTACGGCAGCTAGAGAGTTGATTTGGGTCTTCAAATGCAGCTTGTACCATGCCCTAAAAACCAAAAATATGATTCCGGAACAAAACCCGCAAGAAAACTTGAAAATTTCAAGGCAAAGTCACCCCTCGACTGGAAAATATAAAACCTTGAATATCTCGGAAACGGAGGCAGCTAGAGGGTCCAAACTTGCACTTTTTCAAATGGCTGTAACTCGAAAACTACGGCAGCTAGAGAGTTGATTTTGGTCTTAAAATGCAGCTTGTACCATGCCCTAAAAACCAAAAATAGGATTCCGGAACAAAACCCGCAAGAAAACTTGAAAATTTCAAGGCAAAGTCACCCCTCGACTGGAAAATATAAAACCTTGAATATCTCGGAAACGGAGGCAGCTAGAGGGTCCAAACTTGCACTTTTTCAAATGGCTGTAACTCGAAAACTACGGCAGCTAGAGAGTTGATTTTGGTCTTAAAATGCAGCTTGTACCATGCCCTAAAAACCAAAAACAGGATTCCGGAACAAAACCCGCAAGAAAACTTGAAAATTTCAAGGCAAAGTCACCCCTCGACTGGAAAATATAAAACCTTGAATATCTCGGAAACGGAGGCAGCTAGAGGGTCCAAACTTGCACTTTTTCAAATGGCCCTACCTCGAAAACTGCGGCAGCTAGAGAGTTGATTTGGGTCTTCAAATGCAGCTTGTACCATGCCCTAAAAACCAAAAATAGGATTCCGGAACAAAACCCGCAATAAAACTTGAAAATTTCAAGGCAAAGTCACCCCTCGACTGGAAAATATAAAACCTTGAATATCTCGGAAACGGAGGCAGCTAGAGGGTCCAAACTTGCACTTTTTCAAATGGCTGTAACTCGAAAACTACGGCAGCTAGAGAGTTGATTATGGTCCTAAAATGCAGCTTGTACCATGCCCTAAAAACCAAAAATAGGATTCCGGAACAAAACCCGCAAGAAAACTTGAAAATTTCAAGGCAAAGTCACCCCTCGACTGGAAAATATAAAACCTTGAATATCTCGGAAACGGAGGCAGCTAGAGGGTCCAAACTTGCACTTTTTCAAATGGCTGTAACTCGAAAACTACGGCAGCTAGAGAGTTGATTTTGGTCTTAAAATGCAGCTTGTACCATGCCCTAAAAACCAAAAACAGGATTCCGGAACAAAACCCGCAAGAAAACTTGAAAATTTCAAGGCAAAGTCACCCCTCGACTGGAAAATATAAAACCTTGAATATCTCGGAAACGGAGGCAGCTAGAGGGTCCAAACTTGCACTTTTTCAAATGGCCCTACCTCGAAAACTGCGGCAGCTAGAGAGTTGATTTGGGTCTTCAAATGCAGCTTGTACCATGCCCTAAAAACCAAAAATATGATTCCGGAACAAAAACCGCAAGAAAACTTGAAAATTTCAAGGCAAAGTCAACCCTCGACAGGAAAATGTAAAACCTTGAATATCTCGGAAACGGAGGCAGCTAGAGGGTCCAAACTTGCACTTTTTCAAATGGCTTTAACTCGAAAACTACGGCAGCTAGAGAGTTGATTTTGGTCTTAAAATGCAGCTTGTACCATGCCCTAAAAACCAAAAACAGGATTCCGGAACAAAACCCGCAAGAAAACTTGAAAATTTCAAGGCAAAGTCACCCCTCGACTGGAAAATATAAAACCTTGAATATCTCGGAAACGGAGGCAGCTAGAGGGTCCAAACTTGCACTTTTTCAAATGGCTGTAACTCGAAAACTACGGCAGCTAGAGAGTTGATTTTGGTCTTAAAATGCAGCTTGTACCATGCCCTAAAAACCAAAAATAGGATTCCGGAACAAAACCCGCAAGAAAACTTGAAAATTTCAAGGCAAAGTCACCCCTCGACTGGAAAATATAAAACCTTGAATATCTCGGAAACGGAGGCAGCTAGAGGGTCCAAACTTGCACTTTTTCAAATGGCTGTAACTCGAAAACTACGGCAGCTTGAGAGTTGATTTTGGTCTTAAAATGCAGCTTGTACCATGCCCTAAAAACCGAAAATAGGATTCCGGAACAAAACCCGCAAGAAAACTTGAAAATTCCAAGGCAAAGTCACCCCTCGACTGGAAAATATAAAACCTTGAATATCTCGGAAACGGAGGCAGCTAGAGGGTCCAAACTTGCACTTTTTCAAATGGCCCTACCTCGAAAACTGCGGCAGCTAGAGAGTTGATTTGGGTCTTCAAATGCAGCTTGTACCATGCCCTAAAAACCAAAAATATGATTCCGGAACAAAAACCGCAAGAAAACTTGAAAATTTCAAGGCAAAGTCAACCCTCGACAGGAAAATGTAAAACCTTGAATATCTCGGAAACGGAGGCAGCTAGAGGGTCCAAACTTGCACTTTTTCAAATGGCTGTAACTCGAAAACTACGGCAGCTAGAGAGTTGATTTTGGTCTAAAAATGCAGCTTGTACCATGCCCTAAAAACCAAAAATAGGATTCCGGAACAAAACCCGCAAGAAAACTTGAAAATTTCAAGGCAAAGTCACCCCTCGACTGGAAAATATAAAACCTTGAATATCTCGGAAACGGAGGCAGCTAGAGGGTCCAAACTTGCACTTTTTCAAATGGCCCTACCTCGAAAACTGCGGCAGCTAGAGAGTTGATTTGGGTCTTCAAATGCTGCTTGTACCATGCCCTAAAAACCAAAAATAGGATTCCGAACCAAAACCCGCAAGAAAACTTGAAAATTTCAAGGGAAAGTCACCCCTCGACTGGAAAATATAAAACCTTGAATATCTCGGAAACGGAGGCAGCTAGAGGGTCCAAACTTGCACTTTTTCAAATGGCTGTAACTCGAAAACTACGGCAGCTAGAGAGTTGATTTTGGTCTAAAAATGCAGCTTGTACCATGCCCTAAAAACCAAAAATAGGATTCCGGAACAAAACCCGCAAGAAAACTTGAAAATTTCAAGGCAAAGTCACCCCTCGACTGGAAAATATAAAACCTTGAATATCTCGGAAACGGAGGCAGCTAGAGGGTCCAAACTTGCACTTTTTCAAATGGCGCTACCTCGAAAACTGCGGCAGCTAGAGAGTTGATTTTGGTCTTCAAATGCAGCTTGTACCATGCCCTAAAAACCAAAAATAGGATTCCGGAACAAAACCCGCAAGAAAACTTGAAAATTTCAAGGCAAAGTCACCCCTCGACTGGAAAATATAAAACCTTGAATATCTCGGAAACGGAGGCAGCTAGAGGGTCCAAACTTGCACTTTTTCAAATGGCCCTACCTCGAAAACTGCGGCAGCTAGAGAGTTGATTTGGGTCTTCAAATGCAGCTTGTACCATGCCCTAAGAACCAAAAATAGGATTCCGGAACAAAACCCGCAAGAAAACTTGAAAATTTCAAGGCAAAGTCACCCCTCGACTGGAAAATATAAAACCTTGAATATCTCGGAAACGGAGGCAGCTAGAGGGTCCAAACTTGCACTTTTTCAAATGGCCCTACCTCGAAAACTGCGGCAGCTAGAGAGTTGATTTGGGTCTTCAAATGCAGCTTGTACCATGCCCTAAAAACCAAAAATATGATTCCAGAACAAAAACCGCAAGAAAACTTGAAAATTTCAAGGCAAAGTCAACCCTCGACAGGAAAATGTAAAACCTTGAATATCTCGGAAACGGAGGCAGCTAGAGGGTCCAAACTTGCACTTTTTCAAATGGCTTTAACTCGAAAACTACGGCAGCTAGAGAGTTGATTTTGGTCTTAAAATGCAGCTTGTACCATGCCCTAAAAACCAAAAACAGGATTCCGGAACAAAACCCGCAAGAAAACTTGAAAATTTCAAGGCAAAGTCACCCCTCGACTGGAAAATATAAAACCTTGAATATCTCGGAAACGGAGGCAGCTAGAGGGTCCAAACTTGCACTTTTTCAAATGGCTGTAACTCGAAAACTACGGCAGCTAGAGAGTTGATTTTGGTCTTAAAATGCAGCTTGTACCATGCCCTAAAAACCAAAAATAGGATTCCGGAACAAAACCCGCAAGAAAAACTTGAAAATTTCAAGGCAAAGTCACCCCTCGACTGGAAAATATAAAACCTTGAATATCTCGGAAACGGAGGCAGCTAGAGGGTCCAAACTTGCACTTTTTCAAATGGCTGTAACTCGAAAACTACGGCAGCTTGAGAGTTGATTTTGGTCTTAAAATGCAGCTTGGTACCATGCCCTAAAAAACCAAAAATAGGATTCCGGAACAAAACCCGCAAGAAAACTTGAAAATTCCAAGGCAAAGTCACCCCTCGACTGGAAAATATAAAACCTTGAATATCTCGGAAACGGAGGCAGCTAGAGGGTCCAAACTTGCACTTTTTCAAATGGCTATAACTCGAAAACTACGGCAGCTAGAGAGTTGATTTTGGTCTAAAAATGCAGCTTGTACCATGCCCTAAAAAACCAAAAATAGGATTCCGGAACAAAACCCGCAAGAAAACTTGAAAATTTCAAGGCAAAGTCACCCCTCGACTGGAAAATATAAAACCTTGAATATCTCGGAAACGGAGGCAGCTAGAGGGTCCAAACTTGCACTTTTTCAAATGGCTGTAACTCGAAAACTACGGCAGCTAGAGAGTTGATTTTGGTCTAAAAATGCAGCTTGTACCATGCCCTAAAAACCAAAAATAGGATTCCGGAACAAAACCCGCAAGAAAACTTGAAAATTTCAAGGCAAAGTCACCCCTCGACTGGAAAATATAAAACCTTGAATATCTCGGAAACGGAGGCAGCTAGAGGGTCCAAACTTGCACTTTTTCAAATGGGCCCTACCTCGAAAACTGCGGCAGCTAGAGAGTTGATTTGGGTCTTCAAATGCTGCTTGTACCATGCCCTAAAAACCAAAAATAGGATTCCGAACCAAAACCCGCAAGAAAACTTGAAAATTTCAAGGGAAAGTCACCCCTCGACTGGAAAATATAAAACCTTGAATATCTCGGAAACGGAGGCAGCTAGAGGGTCCAAACTTGCACTTTTTCAAATGGCTGTAACTCGAAAACTACGGCAGCTAGAGAGTTGATTTTGGTCTAAAAATGCAGCTTGTACCATGCCCTAAAAACCAAAAATAGGATTCCGGAACAAAACCCGCAAGAAAACTTGAAAATTTCAAGGCAAAGTCACCCCTCGACTGGAAAATATAAAACCTTGAATATCTCGGAAACGGAGGCAGCTAGAGGGTCCAAACTTGCACTTTTTCAAATGGCGCTACCTCGAAAACTGCGGCAGCTAGAGAGTTGATTTTGGTCTTCAAATGCAGCTTGTACCATGCCCTAAAAACCAAAAATAGGATTCCGGAACAAAACCCGCAAGAAAACTTGAAAATTTCAAGGCAAAGTCACCCCTCGACTGGAAAATATAAAACCTTGAATATCTCGGAAACGGAGGCAGCTAGAGGGTCCAAACTTGCACTTTTTCAAATGGCCCTACCTCGAAAACTGCGGCAGCTAGAGAGTTGATTTGGGTCTTCAAATGCAGCTTGTACCATGCCCTAAAAACCAAAAATAGGATTCCGGAACAAAACCCGCAAGAAAACTTGAAAATTTCAAGGCAAAGTCACCCCTCGACTGGAAAATATAAAACCTTGAATATCTCGGAAACGGAGGCAGCTAGAGGGTCCAAACTTGCACTTTTTCAAATGGCCCTACCTCGAAAACTGCGGCAGCTAGAGAGTTGATTTGGGTCTTCAAATGCAGCTTGTACCATGCCCTAAAAACCAAAAATAGGATTCCGGAACAAAACCCGCAAGAAACTTGAAAATTTCAAGGCAAAGTCACCCCCTCGACAGGAAAATGTAAAACCTTGAATATCTCGGAAACGGAGGCAGCTAGAGGGTCCAAACTTGCACTTTTTCAAATGGCCCTACCTCGAAAACTGCGGCAGCTAGAGAGTTGATTTGGGTCTTCAAATGCAGCTTGTACCATGCCCTAAGAACCAAAAATAGGATTCCGGAACAAAACCCGCAAGAAAACTTGAAAATTTCAAGGCAAAGTCACCCCTCGACTGGAAAATATAAAACCTTGAATATCTCGGAAACGGAGGCAGCTAGAGGGTCCAAACTTGCACTTTTTCAAATGGCTGTAACTCGAAAACTACGGCAGCTAGAGAGTTGATTTTGGTCTTAAAATGCAGCTTGTACCATGCCCTAAAAACCAAAAATAGGATTCCGGAACAAAACCCGCAAGAAAACTTGAAAATTTCAAGGCAAAGTCACTCCTCGACAGGAAAATGTAAAACCTTGAATATCTCGGAAACGGAGGCAGCTAGAGGGTCCAAACTTGCACTTTTTTCAAATGGCCCTACCTCGAAAACTGCGGCAGCTAGAGAGTTGATTTGGGTCTTCAAATGCAGCTTGTACCATGCCCTAAAAACCAAAAATAGGATTCCGGAACAAAACCCGCAAGAAAACTTGAAAATTTCAAGGCAAAGTCACCCCTCGACTGGAAAATATAAAACCTTGAATATCTCGGAAACGGAGGCAGCTAGAGGGTCCAAACTTGCACTTTTTCAAATGGCCCTACCTCGAAAACTGCGGCAGCTAGAGAGTTGATTTGGGTCTTCAAATGCAGCTTGTACCATGCCCTAAAAACCAAAAATAGGATTCCGGAACAAAACCCGCAAGAAAACTTGAAAATTCCAAGGCAAAGTCACCCCTCGACTGGAAAATATAAAACCTTGAATATCTCGGAAACGGAGGCAGCTAGAGGGTCCAAACTTGCACTTTTTCAAATGGCTATAACTCGAAAACTACGGCAGCTAGAGAGTTGATTTTGGTCTAAAAATGCAGCTTGTACCATGCCCTAAAAACCAAAAATAGGATTCCGGAACAAAACCCGCAAGAAAACTTGAAAATTTCAAGGCAAAGTCACCCCTCGACTGGAAAATATAAAACCTTGAATATCTCGGAAACGGAGGCAGCTAGAGGGTCCAAACTTGCACTTTTTCAAATGGCTGTAACTCGAAAACTACGGCAGCTAGAGAGTTGATTTTGGTCTAAAAATGCAGCTTGTACCATGCCCTAAAAACCAAAAATAGGATTCCGGAACAAAACCCGCAAGAAAACTTGAAAATTTCAAGGCAAAGTCACCCCTCGACTGGAAAATATAAAACCTTGAATATCTCGGAAACGGAGGCAGCTAGAGGGTCCAAACTTGCACTTTTTCAAATGGCCCTACCTCGAAAACTGCGGCAGCTAGAGAGTTGATTTGGGTCTTCAAATGTAGCTTGTACCATGCCCTAAAAACCAAAAATAGGATTCCGAACCAAAACCCGCAAGAAAACTTGAAAATTTCAAGGGAAAGTCACCCCTCGACTGGAAAATATAAAACCTTGAATATCTCGGAAACGGAGGCAGCTAGAGGGTCCAAACTTGCACTTTTTCAAATGGCTGTAACTCGAAAACTACGGCAGCTAGAGAGTTGATTTTGGTCTAAAAATGCAGCTTGTACCATGCCCTAAAAACCAAAAATAGGATTCCGGAACAAAACCCGCAAGAAAACTTGAAAATTTCAAGGCAAAGTCACCCCTCGACTGGAAAATATAAAACCTTGAATATCTCGGAAACGGAGGCAGCTAGAGGGTCCAAACTTGCACTTTTTCAAATGGCTGTAACTCGAAAACTACGGCAGCTAGAGAGTTGATTTTGGTCTAAAAATGCAGCTTGTACCATGCCCTAAAAACCAAAAATAGGATTCCGGAACAAAACCCGCAAGAAAACTTGAAAATTTCAAGGCAAAGTCACCCCTCGACTGGAAAATATAAAACCTTGAATATCTCGGAAACGGAGGCAGCTAGAGGGTCCCAAACTTGCACTTTTTCAAATGGCCCTACCTCGAAAACTGCGGCAGCTAGAGAGTTGATTTGGGTCTTCAAATGCTGCTTGTACCATGCCCTAAAAACCAAAAATAGGATTCCGGAACAAAACCCGCAAGAAAACTTGAAAATTTTCAAGGCAGAGTCACCCCTCGACTGGAAAATATAAAACCTTGAATATCTCGGAAACGGAGGCAGCTAGAGGGTCCAAACTTGCACTTTTTCAAATGGCTGTAACTCGAAAACTACGGCAGCTAGAGAGTTGATTTTGGTCTAAAAATGCAGCTTGTACCATGCCCTAAAAACCAAAAATAGGATTCCGGAACAAAACCCGCAAGAAAACTTGAAAATTTCAAGGCAAAGTCACCCCTCGACTGGAAAATATAAAACCTTGAATATCTCGGAAACGGAGGCAGCTAGAGGGTCCAAACTTGCACTTTTTCAAATGGCCCTACCTCGAAAACTGCGGCAGCTAGAGAGTTGATTTGGGTCTTCAAATGCTGCTTGTACCATGCCCTAAAAACCAAAAATAGGATTCCGGAACAAAACCCGCAAGAAAACTTGAAAATTTCAAGGCAGAGTCACCCCCTCGACTGGAAAATATAAAACCTTGAATATCTCGGAAACGGAGGCAGCTAGAGGGTCCAAACTTGCACTTTTTCAAATGGCTGTAACTCGAAAACTACGGCAGCTAGAGAGTTGATTTTGGTCTAAAAAATGCAGCTTGTACCATGCCCTAAAAACCAAAAATAGGATTCCGGAACAAAACCCGCAAGAAAACTTGAAAATTTCAAGGCAAAGTCACCCCTCGACTGGAAAATATAAAACCTTGAATATCTCGGAAACGGAGGCAGCTAGAGGGTCCAAACTTGCACTTTTTCAAATGGCCCTACCTCGAAAACTGCGGCAGCTAGAGAGTTGATTTGGGTCTTCAAATGCTGCTTGTACCATGCCCTAAAAAACCAAAAATAGGATTCCGGAACAAAACCCGCAAGAAAACTTGAAAATTTCAAGGCAGAGTCACCCCTCGACTGGAAAATATAAAACCTTGAATATCTCGGAAACGGAGGCAGCTAGAGGGTCCAAACTTGCACTTTTTCAAATGGCTGTAACTCGAAAAACTACGGCAGCTAGAGAGTTGATTTTGGTCTAAAAATGCAGCTTGTACCATGCCCTAAAAACCAAAAATAGGATTCCGGAACAAAAACCCGCAAGAAAACTTGAAAATTTCAAGGCAAAGTCACCCCTCGACTGGAAAATATAAAACCTTGAATATCTCGGAAACGGAGGCAGCTAGAGGGTCCAAACTTGCACTTTTTCAAATGGCCCTACCTCGAAAAACTGCGGCAGCTAGAGAGTTGATTTGGGTCTTCAAATGCTGCTTGTACCATGCCCTAAAAACCAAAAATAGGATTCCGGAACAAAACCCGCAAGAAAACTTGAAAATTTCAAGGCAAAGTCACCCCTCGACTGGAAAATATAAAACCTTGAATATCTCGGAAACGGAGGCAGCTAGAGGGTCCAAACTTGCACTTTTTCAAATGGCCCTACCTCGAAAACTGCGGCAGCTAGAGAGTTGATTTTGGTCTTCAAATGCTGCTTGTACCATGCCCTAAAAACCAAAAATAGGATTCCGGAACAAAACCCGCAAGAAAACTTGAAAATTTCAAGGCAAAGTCACCCCTCGACTGGAAAATATAAAACCTTGAATAT
Organism: Chloromyia formosa; assembly: GCA_964017055.1. Classification (NCBI taxonomy): domain Eukaryota; kingdom Metazoa; phylum Arthropoda; class Insecta; order Diptera; family Stratiomyidae; genus Chloromyia; species Chloromyia formosa. The sequence continues at coordinate 34,904,840 of OZ024818.1, forward strand.
CTCGGAAACGGAGGCAGCTAGAGGGTCCAAACTTGCACTTTTTCAAATGGCTGTAACTCGAAAACTACGGCAGCTAGAGAGTTGATTTTGGTCTAAAAATGCAGCTTGTACCATGCCCTAAAAACCAAAAAATAGGATTCCGGAACAAAACCCGCAAGAAAACTTGAAAATTTCAAGGCAAAGTCACCCCTCGACTGGAAAATATAAAACCTTGAATATCTCGGAAACGGAGGCAGCTAGAGGGTCCAAACTTGCACTTTTTCAAATGGCCCTACCTCGAAAACTGCGGCAGCTAGAGAGTTGATTTTGGTCTTCAAATGCTGCTTGTACCATGCCCTAAAAACCAAAAATAGGATTCCGGAACAAAACCCGCAAGAAAACTTGAAAATTTCAAGGCAAAGTCACCCCTCGACTGGAAAATATAAAACCTTGAATATCTCGGAAACGGAGGCAGCTAGAGGGTCCAAACTTGCACTTTTTCAAATGGCCCTACCTCGAAAATTGCGGCAGCTAGAGAGTTGATTTTTGTCTTCAAATGCTGCTTGTACCATGCCCTAAAAACCAAAAATAGGATTCCGGAACAAAACCCGCAAGAAAACTTGAAAATTTCAAGGCAAAGTCACCCCTCGACTGGAAAATATAAAACCTTGAATATCTCGGAAACGGAGGCAGCTAGAGGGTCCAAACTTGCACTTTTTCAAATGGCCCTACCTCGAAAACTGCGGCAGCTAGAGAGTTGATTTGGGTCTTCAAATGCTGCTTGTACCATGCCCTAAAAACCAAAAATAGGATTCCGGAACAAAAACCCGCAAGAAAACTTGAAAATTTCAAGGCAAAGTCACCCCTCGACTGGAAAATATAAAACCTTGAATATCTCGAAACGGAGGCAGCTAGAGGGTCCAAACTTGCACTTTTTCAAATGGCCCTACTTCGAAAACTACGGCAGCTAGAGAGTTGATTTTGGTCTTAAAATGCAGCTTGTACCATGCCCTAAAAACCAAAAATAGGATTCCGGAACAAAACCCGCAAGAAAACTTGAAAATTTCAAGGCAAAGTCACCCCTCGACTGGAAAATATAAAACCTTGAATATCTCGGAAACGGAGGCAGCTAGAGGGTCCAAACTTGCACTTTTTCAAATGGCCCTACCTCGAAAATTGCGGCAGCTAGAGAGTTGATTTTTGTCTTCAAATGCTGCTTGTACCATGCCCTAAAAACCAAAAATAGGATTCCGGAACAAAACCCGCAAGAAAACTTGAAAATTTCAAGGCAAAGTCACCCCTCGACTGGAAAATATAAAACCTTGAATATCTCGGAAACGGAGGCAGCTAGAGGGTCCAAACTTGCACTTTT